>JBBPLF010000652.1:0-18730 GCA_038089615.1 Aureoboletus auriporus
GTATTGTGACACATGTACCTTACTTGTTTCAGTCTAGGATATGCCCAGACTATAAAAGACTGTACTTAGACAGTTGAAATTCATCTTTTTTTCATCCTTCCATCTATCGTTCCCTTCAATCGTTAACCGTATTAAGGGCCCCCACACAAGTCCTCATCGTCCTTATAGTTTTCCACTTTTGTGTTCTTCGCGTTACATTGTGCATTCCATGGAGTCACCATAGACTTTCAGTGGAACACTCTGGAAAGTCTCGGGTTCATCATTAAGGCTCTTTCCCAGTCAAAGGGTCTTGGCCAATTGTCTGTCTTTTCATTCCTCTTGCATATCCCTTAAGGGACGAACATATCGCTCCCTTCTTACCACCTGTTACGATTTTCCCTTATAACCCCTCTTTTCCCTATGTCTATGGACTCATCGTCTCTCCTCGTGTCTTCGCAAGACACCTATCTTCCTCTCCCCATTAGATCTCTTTCCTTTTCACTTTATTTGTTGAGTCATGCTTTACCTTTTGGTTACTTAACCTTACAAACGCCTTACAAACATTTGTTGAGTCACGCTTCACCTTTTCTTACATAACAGACCAAACCTCTCCTCGTCACCATTCTCCTTATATGGTGACTCGTGTTCCTTTACCCATTGATACATAGCCTCTACTGCGCACATCGCCTTACACAGTCTGCAGTCTTACAGCTCTTACTGCGCACACTGGATTGCACAGTATCGTACATCATATAAGTAGTTACCTGACCACACTTGTATTTCCCCAGCTAGTTCTATGCAATCCAGCGTTGTTACTTAGCACATCCATGAGTCCCAAGTGTGTGCATTGGATAGTGAGACTCTTATCCTCTTTGCTTCGCCCACAACAAGTCTCCGAACTACTTTGAGTGTTCACTGTGCTACGTTCCGACGCCCAGCGTTAACACCACCCACAGCAGCTATCCAAGGTTTTGTGACTCATATTCCTGAGATCCAGAGCCTTGTACTTCTCTTCAACTGGAGCCCACTGCGAAGAATCCAGAAGAACCTAATAGAAGGACACTATGCCCAAACCCCCAAAGGGTCGAGCTAGAAAACCTACTTGTGCAGTTCCACAATCTTAACCTCTCCGAGGATTCCAATTTTTTTATCCTATCGCATTGCAACTAGCTGACATTGATAGATCCTTGTCACTTCACCTATCGTCCGATCTGTCAAATCCGTCACACGTGTCACACCATCTATCATCAGATATGTCAAACCCATCACATGCACTCCACTCGTCCTCCATTGACAGGTCTGAAATGTGTACCAACTCGCCTTCACAACCCAGTATCCATACATCATCTGATTACCAACTGACTAGTTATTCCCATTTCATCTCACCAGAGTTACCAGGGGCATTTATCCATTCATCACCTCGCCTCAATTCTCTTCCTCCTTTACCGGATTCCCCTCTCTCTTCGCGATCGTCTTCGCCTTTCCCGATACCTTCTCCACTATCATCTCTAACCCCATCACCAGCTTCATCTGCATCTTCTCTGAATCTTTTTTACTTATTTCGCTCATCCCCTCAATTAGCAGCTACTTATCCTATAACTCCATTATCCATCTCTCCAATTTCCCTTTCTCCTCCTAATTCTCCTGTGTCAAACCCTCCTGTTGTCACCATGGCAAATGTGAATGCTTTTCAGATGCCCCTTTGGGGAACCCAAAACACTCCCAAACTCAATGGGAAAACACCATCTCAATTATCCTGTTACCTAAAAGACATTGAGTTTTTAGAAACCCAGGCTGGTCTTAATGGAAAACAGCAGATTAAGGCTGCTGTCCAATATGTGGATTTAGATGAAGCCAAGATTTGGGAAACCCTACCCAGTGCTCGCGCTAATCCGCCCGCATGGGCCACTTTTGTCACTGCAGTCAAGGATCTCTATCCTGGATACGAAGGTGATAATTGCTACTGCCATGCTGACCTACAATACCTTATACAGGATTACAAAAAGAAATCTATGTTTAGTCAAGATGAACTGGGAGAGTATCGGTGGAAGTTTACCAAAATCTCTGCTGTGCTCATTGCCAAGAACAAGCTACAGTATCTGAGACAGAATGCAATTCCATGTTCCTTGCGGGTTTTCTGGAAGATGTCAAGAACTGGATCCGTCATCAGTTGGCTATTGTCAAACTGGATATTCATCCTGATGACCCATACCCGATCGCTGATATCATTGAAGTGGCTAAGTTTCTTTTGACTGGATCAGCATTGCGCAATGCAGTTCCATCTGCAGCGCCATTTTCGGCACCTTCACCACAACATTACCCTCAGTTCCCTCAACAACATACTTCTGCTCCTCAATGACCAGTTTCGCAACAAGGGGGCGGGAATGTCAAGGCCGAGTTCACCAATACTGTACAGCAAGGAAGCAACCCGAAATGCACCTTCTGTGATGATCCTACCCACTTTGTAAACAGTTGCCCTCACGTTGATGAGTATATTCGCATGTTGCGCGCTATCCATGGAACTGATCGCTGGCTGTATATGCCCGACGGTTCTCACATTCCTAGAGTGCTGGGTGTGCATTGTCTTAAGGATTGCTTGGATTGTTTGGGAGCAAGCGCATCATCCGCTTCATCATCTTCCATAACAGTTCCTACTAACATAAGCTCTTCAAGTTTGGTCAATACCTTTTCTAGGGATATACATGCATATATGACCTCCAGCATTTGGTTGGTGGCAGATGCACCTATTGATGCTCTTATCAAATTTGAACCTGTCGCATTGGCAAATTCCATTGCAGACGTACAAGTACCTAATTCTCCTGATGTAGCTGATCCAGATTTTCAGCCTTTTATCACTCAAGCATGGGCCTCCTTTCAAGCTACGAAGGAAGGTCAGCAACACGGGAAGCATGTTCATTTTGACAGCATAGCTGTACCGCCCAAGAAGCCCGCTACCAAACCAAATTCGCGTTCTGCTACAGTCTCAGGGGAACTAGAGTCTATCGTCTCTCCTGAAGTGCTGGATGCTCGTGCTTCGGTCCCTGCAGGTTCCATTAGGCCTCCGACACCACCTCTTTCCTGCTGTGTACATGAGAAGAGCGCGGGTCGTGGCAGTTTTATACCTGCTTCCGCGTCTTCAAGTAACAGTTCTCCGCATGTTCC
Organism: Aureoboletus auriporus; assembly: GCA_038089615.1. Taxonomy (NCBI): domain Eukaryota; kingdom Fungi; phylum Basidiomycota; class Agaricomycetes; order Boletales; family Boletaceae; genus Aureoboletus; species Aureoboletus auriporus. The sequence continues at coordinate 3,142 of JBBPLF010000652.1, forward strand.
TGTTGCTAATCAAAACACGTTCCCCCCCAGACAATACAGGTATTCCTTTCCTCTCGAGGACAATACCACTCCAAAGCATATTCTCAATGCAGTGCTAGAGTCCACTGTTTCGATAGCAGTGAAAGACCTCTTTGCGATCACTCCAGAGTTTAGGAAGCAATTCCACGACCTGACTACTACCAAATGAATTTCCAATTCATCTCCATCTCATACTAATACTATACAGGTGAATGAACTATCCGGTCATGATCCAGGCAAGGTCAATTGTGAATTTGGTGATTGTGTGCTGTGCTCAGATGACGGTTTAATCATCGCACATCACAGTCTACCCCTGCGCTGTCTTGATGGCCAGGTAGTAGGCATTAAACATACCCTCACTTGCATTCTGGACAGCAGGTCCGAGATTATTGCCATGCCCAAGCAGGTTTGGGAACAACTCAGGAAACCTATCTGCTCTGATCACCATATGCATATGACATCGGCTAACACTAGTACCGATTTGATGCTTGATGTCCTGGAGAACTTATCCTTGTCCTTCAGGCCTGGAGAAGTCTCACTTCAGGTACAAGTAGTTGATCATGCTAATTTTGATTTACTCCTAGGCCGTCCTTTTCATTGCCTTATGTCCGCAGCCACTGAGGACTTCCCAGATGGCAGTCAAACCATCACCCTACACAATCCCAATAACGGAAAAGAATTCAAGATGCCAACCCGCACATGGACTAATGGATGTCCACGTTGCCATCAGGGTTTACATTGCAACAACCACCAAAGCATTGTCGAACTGGGTTTTTAGGTCTCGATGATCTGCCTTCATGGTGGGGAGATTCCATTACATTTCCCGGTATGCAAGCGTTTTTATCCAAATATCCTTTCCTGTGCTATCTTGTTGTGAAGTGGTCTTCACCTTCGGAGACTGCTACAGATTCTTTGCAAACTGTTACCTCCAATACTGTTTCCATTTCTTTGGTCACTCAATCTTCCCTTACTCCTTCACATTCACTTTTTATGTTTTCTTCTATGCCTTCCCCCTCATATCTGTTCCTCTTCTCTACTCAATCTGTCCTCTCTCATACTAATCTTACTGTGTTGTGGTCGACTTATGAGTTTGATATGTACCTCATGTCATTATTTCTGTATTCATGATGTGTTCGTGTATAAGCTTGTCGCCAAGAAGGTTCACTCTGTTTCCGCTCCGGTTACAGAAGAGTTCCGCATTATGCGCAGCTTACCAGCTGAACTGTTAGGCGGATTACCGCCTTTGCCTACTCACCCTCCCAATTTTATTCCAGGAATACGCTTTACCCAAGAGCGCGCAGATGCGCTTGACCTTGATCCTGCTCAATGGCTTTGGCCAGATGAACTTAAACTTGTTCGCTGGCTAGTGCGCATTCACGAGATGGCGTTCGCTTGGGTCCCTATTGAGCATGGGCGGCTCAACAAGTGTTATTTCCCAGCAGTAAAGATTCTGACTATACCTCATACTCCTTGGGTACTTCGCAACATTCCAGTCCCATCTTCTATCCAGAAGGAGGCGATCCAAATCATCAAAGATCACATTGCATTGGGTGTCTATGAACCATCCACCGCTGCATATCAATCTTGTTGGTTTTTGTCCTCAAACAGGACGACAAGACTTTCCGTCTTGTACACGACCTCCAACCCCTTAACGCTGTTACTATCCACGATGCATCCATACCTCTGTTCATTGAGCACTTTGCGGAATCCTTTGCAGGTTACATAGTCTACGGCATGATGGATCTTTTTGCTGGCTATGATCAGTGATCATTACATGTTGATGTTATGGTTTTCCCTTATAATCCCTCTTTTCCCTATGTCTATGGACTTATCGTTTCTTCTCGTGTCTTTGCAAGACACTTATCCTCTTCTCCTTACTAGGTTTCTTCATCTTCTCAACCCACTTGTTGAGTCATGCTCTACTTGTTAAGTCATGTTTTACCTTGTTGAGTCACGCTTTACCTTACATAACGGACCAAATCTCTCCTTATCATCATTCTCCTTATATGATGACTCGTATCCCCTAACCCATCCAAACACAGCCTATACTGCACACATCACCTTATGCAGTGCGCAGTCACATAGCACCTACTGTACTCACAGGATTGTGCAGTACCATACATCATATAAGTAGCTACCTGACTTCGCCTGTATTTCCTAGCTAGTTCTATGCAATCCAGTGTTGTTACTTAGCACATCCACGAGCCCCAAGTGTGTGCATTGGGTAGTGAGACACTTCTTCTCTTTGCTTCGCCCACAACAAGTCTCCGAACTACTTCAAGTGTTCACTGTGCTACGTTCTGACGCCCAGCGTTAACAGTCAACTTCCGTGGTATGACTTCCTTTTCCACTCCCCTTGGACCTCACTGCTTAACCACTGTCCCTATGGGATATACGAACGTGGTGCAGATTTATCAAGCTGATATGGCCTTCGTTCTTCAAGATGAAATACCCAACCATACTATACCATTTATCGATGACCTCCCCATCAAATCTGGTACTACCCGCTATCAACGTGAGGATGGTTCCTACGAGACAATTCCGGAAAACTCTGGAATTCAATGGTTCATATGGAATCACCTCGTAGTTGTTAACCGCATTTTACAGCATCTTGAGAATGTTGGCGCAACCATCTCAGCCAAAAAATTCGTCCTTGCTGCTCTGGACACAATTGTCATTGGTCATAAATGTACCTTCAAAGGTCATGTTCCCCCAGATCCAAAGGTCCATAAAATCTGTTACTGGCCAGAATGCACTACACTTAGCCAGGTCCGTGGGTTTCTCAGGACATGCAGTGTGTTACGCATTTTTATCAAAGGTTATGCATCAATCACCAGACTGCTTGTTGATTTGATGCAGAAAGGTGTTCCTTTCTCATGGGGGGCAGCCCAGCAGGAAGCCATGCAGCATCTTAAAGATGCGATACTTGAATCACCCGCTTTGCATTGTCTTGACTATGAGTGCGGTCGGGAAGTGGTACTTGCTGTGGATACATCTTATATTGCTGTTGGTTTCATTCTTTCCCAAGACGGGGAGGACAGCAAATGCTATCCAAACCATTTTGGCTCTATTACGCTTAATGAAGTCGAGAGTTGCTATTCCCAGGCAAAGCTCGAACTTTATGTATTATTTTGCACACTCCACGCAGTCCGCATTTTTATTTTCAACATCGCTAACTTTACAATCAAAATGGATGCCAAGTATGTCAAGGGTATGATCAACAACCCTGACCTTCAACTGAATGTGACCATTAATCATTGGATCACGGGTATCCTTCTTTTCCATTTTTGTCTTGTCCATGTCCTGCAGATCATCATACGGATGTGGATGGCTTATCATGCTGCCCTCCTGCTGAGGAGGATACACCGGAACATGATGACATAAAGGATTGGCTTGACAAATCCTATTCCTTCTCCATGCAATTGCTAAACAATCAGTCCTATTTCCTAGCTCAGCTTGTCCTTCTGGGCCATCCTCATGGGTGCGCTACTGGACTGGCTTCCTCTTTGCACTTGTGCTCATATGATCGCCTGTATTTGGCAGTCAAGTCACTTGTGCTATCTACAGATCCCCCTCTGCTCTCCCAATCCGATAGCATTGTCAAGACCTCTTCTATCCCATGTTCTCCAAAAGGCATCCAGTGGGACACTAGACTCAAACAAATTGTCGCATTCCTTGAGTCTAGTGTTCGCCCTTCCGAGATGTCCAACCAGGAGTTCTCCGCGTTTATCACATCTGCTATGCATTTCTTCTTCCTCTGCGGAAACCTTTGGCATCGTGAGCCACATGGTCGCCATCAGTTAGTCATCCCGGAAGACCGTCGTTTTGCACTCATTAAGCAGGCATATGATGACCTGGGGCACAAAGGTGCCTATACAGTGCAGACGTGGCTTTTGTTGTGCTTCTGGTGGCCTATGCTTACAGAAAACGTCAAATGGTATGTATGCACCTGTCACCAATGCCAACTTCGCCAAACTGTCAAACTCTATATTCCCCCATCCATACCCGACGTTATTGGTCTCTTCCACAAGGCACATATTGACACCATGCTTATGCCTTGTGCCGGCGGCTATTGCTATATTGTACAAGCTCATTGCGCAATGTCCACGTATCCCGAATTTCGCATGTTATGATCCAAGAATGCCACTGCCCTTGCCAATTTTATCTTTGAGGACATCCTCTGCCATTGGGGACCTCTATCCGAAATTGTTACTGATAATGTGCCAGCTTTTGTGCAGGTGCTCGACATCCTATCTGTGTGTTATCATATCCACCATATCTGCATCTCCCCCTACAATTCACAGGCGAATGGTGTGGTTGAACGACATCATCTTGATGTCTAGGAGGCCATCATCAAAACTACTCAGGGGGAGGAATCACATTGGCCGTGCATAGCTCATTCTGTCTTTTGGGCAGAAAGAGTGACAATCATCAAATCCATCAGGTTCTTGCTGTACTTCATGGTACATGGCATTGAACCTCTTTTTCCTTTTGACCTATCTGAAGCAACTTATCTTGTTCCTCTTCCTGATGATCAACCACTAACAACATCAGGACTTATAGGTTGGTGTGCGAAGTGTTTTCAGAAGCGTCACGAGGACCTTGCGCAAATACGCGAGACAATCCTCAAAGCACGTTATGAATCCGTAAAGCATTTTGAAGCATCATTCAAGAACTGTATCAAGGATTACGACTTCAAGCCTGGTACTCTGGTACTAGTGCACAATTCACAAGTTGAGAAAGAGCTGAACTGGAAGACAAAACCAAGGTACATGGGTCCTATGGTAGTCCTTTGCCGGACGACCGGCAGGTCTTATATCTTGGCAGAGTTGGATGGGTCTGTCTCACAGCTGCATTATGCGGTGAAGAGAAGAACAAGGCTCTGGATCTCAGAAATATGAGTCACAAAACCTTGGATAGCTGCTGTGGATGATAAGAAGGGAGTGATATGTTTGTCCCTAAAGGGATATGCAAGAGGAATAAAAAGAGGGGCAACTGGCCAAGACCCTTTGACTGGGAAAGAGCCTTAATAACGAACCCGAGACTTTCTGGAGTGTTCCGCTGAAAGTCTATGGCGGATCCATCAAGAAGACTGTGACTTGCTATTACCTTATTGGGCCTCAGCAGAGTTTGACAAATTTTGTGATGTAAGAGTGACTTATGCCATTGAATGTCTTTATAGACTCTGGATAAGTCTTTTATGCTATTGGTTGCTATTTATAGATACCATAACCCCCTTCTTCTCATTGGTTGATATTTATATCCCAATAACCTATTTTGTAGGTACTGCCACTGCTGTAGATGTATATAAGGACAGCCCTTCTGGCCATCCTTTCCCTTTTTTCTTTAGCATCTTATACAGTGATTTCTTCACTGAGCCACCTTACTCTTAAACTGTTTCATCACCAACACCTGACTACACCTTTGATGCTCTAGTCAGAGGCTCTTTATACTCTTGATTACTACCTTGGGATTTTCCACCTGAAGTGTGAGTATTCCCATACTTCATCACTCCCTTAACCTGTGACTTTGGGTTTATTCCCAAAACACCATTTGACAACAAAATTTCATCCTAAATCATCATCATCTGTTATGATTTTCCCTTATAACCCCTCTTTTCCCTATGTCTATGGACTCATCGTTTCTTCTCATGTCTTTGTAAGATACTTATCTTTGTCTCCTCACTAGGTTCTTTCACCTTTTTATCCTACTTGTTGAGTCACACTCTACTTGTTGAGTCACACTTCACTTGTTGAGTCATGCTTTACCTTTCCTTACATAATGGACCAAACCTCTCCTCGTCATCATTCTCCTTATATGATGACTCGTGTTCCCTTACTCATCCAACCACAGCCCATACTGCGCACATAGCCTCATGCAGTGCGCAGTCACATAGCCCCTACTGTGCACATAGGATTGCACAGTACCATACATCGTTGTCATATCCCAAATCTTTGCCAAGTCTAACTCCAGTCCTCGACAACTCCAGCACATTCTCGCGCACTCCGTACTTCTGTTCCTCTGGACATTTTCTCTTTAGTATAGTTCCATTCTTATGCTGTTCTCCATTCTGATTTGTAATATCTCCGAATACCAGTGCTTGCTTAGCAGCACTGCTCCAGCTATGTTTCTCCCGTCTCTGTTCCACTTACCAATCCCTTAGTAAACTCCGTTACTAATCTGTCTCCGTCCTCCGTATATAAACCTGTAGTTTGTCCTCTTTGTACTTTAGTTGAATATCGAATTGAGTTACCTCTCAATCAACTCTTCATCAATCCTCTGACTCAACTCCGAGTCTCTCCTGATCCTTCTTCTTTGGATCACCCTCCAGTACTTAGATCCTTTATGGTTCTTCATACAACTCTGACCTCTGCAAATTCGGGACACACAGATTCAGTAAGGGCACAGCATATAAGCTGAAGCCAAGTCCCGTCTGACCGCATCATTCCGGAGTTCGTTCCGGAGCATCGGACCAGTCTCTAACAGTTGTATAAGTAGCTACCAGATTTCGCCTGTATTCCCCAGCTAGTTCTATGCAATCCAGCATTGTTACTTAGCACATCCACGACCCCTAAGTGTGCGCATTGGGTAGTGAGACACTTCTTCTCTTTGCTTCGCCCACAACAAGTCTCTGAACTACTTCGAGTGTTCGCTGTGCTACGTTCCGACACCCAGCATTAACATCCTCATTGATTTCCTTGTGGATGGTCAATGATGGATTGCACTCCCCCACTCATACCATCCCACCATCCTACAACCAATCTAGCATCCCCCTGCACCTCCAGTGTGGACCTAGCCAATTCCTTGATAAAGCATAAGCCTAAGATTGGTAGCTGACTCAGAACTGCTGATATCCTGTAAAGTCATATGATCAACAGCTGGGATAGCAGCACTGGCAGGGGCCTACTCATACTACCATTAACTACTACCAGATGGACAAGTAAACAGACTGCACATTTCCTTTTTGCAGCTCACACACAAACCATTTACAACTAGTCAGGCAAGAAGACTCTTCCATGAATATAACCATTCAAGTCTGGGTCTACCTATTCATTGAGAAATGAAATACAACTCATCTACAACTTGAAATTGAATGTTTGCAGTAGAGACTTCTGAATAATTCACCTTCCAACTGGACTGTTCTCTGATTCAACCAAATCAAGGTTCTGCATCTATTATTTGTAGCCTATCGTGATTGTACAATTCTCAGAGACAAACCTAAATACTAGTAGTGTTGCCACAAGGTGAGGTCAAGGTACCTCAAGGTGACAGTGGAGTTTCACCTCAGAAAACAGAGGTAAGTTGAGGTAGCACGGCCACCCAAGTAGTGTTGCTGTCAAAGTGAACTGAGTTCGAGGTTAATTCACTTTGCTTCAGATAAGTGCCACTTCAACACAATTCAAGAACACCAAATTGGAATCGAAGTCACTTTGTTCACTTCAAAAGGCCTGTCGAACTACTGTAGGTTATCATTACACTTATCTACTATCTACTACCAATGACCATCCCTTCTAGTTTTACTTTTCTTCAATACACTGCTAGCAAAAGGAATATGTATATCTGTTTCTTTTGCATGTTGCAATGGATGTTCTACCAGCTCAAGCATCCTCAGTCCCATCAGAACATATTTTTTTGTCTAACAAACTAACATGCACAGAACAGCATAATAAACTTTCTCCTCTGATCATTGAAGCATTTCAAATCCTCAAATTCAGCTTCAACCAGGACCAACTCAATTTCGCTCTGGATCTAGTTGCAGACAAGAAGGACTACATCATTTCTGGTTCAATTACTTTACAAACTTTTGATGAATTAAAGGAGGCAGAGGCATACAAAGAACTTGCACAATTAATTGAGAATGAGAATGAAGCCGAGAGTACTTAGCGGTCCATTTGTACCAAATCAATAGAATCTCTTGATTGGTTGACAGTGACAGGCCGGTGGTTTCTGGACACTTCAACTGACTTCGAGAGGTGGTGAGAGGTCCACTTTGGGCCACTTTGATAGCACGAACTAAGTCAAACTTAGCCCTAATTGCAACTTCAATTCAATTCAATTCACCTTGCGGCAACACTACACCCAAGTGAGCTCACTCTTTCACACTGCATAGATACATAAGCAATGAGTCAAGATTGTGTGTAGATAGAAATAATCATGTACTAGTACTACAAGTGCTGGAGTAGTGGGAGGAATGACATTCAGACTCAATGTCTTTTCTGCAGACAACATCTTGTCTTCACTCTCACACCATTCATTTTCAAATGACAGCTGTTCCTGCCAGAAGTGAAATTTCAGAATCTGGAATTTTTCCAGATTTTCAAGGTGAGAGCTTGCTTCAGTGGCTGGGGTTTGCATGGACCAACACCAAATACACCAGAACCACCTGGGCTGATTCGGAGTTTGGCTATTGTGGCTGTTGTTGAGCTGAAGTTAACCGTCTCAAAGCCAGCAGTGGTGTGCTTATGACGTTTGGAAGCAGTCAATTCCACTGCCACCTTTCACTTTTGGCTATGGTTCAAGTCTGGTGTTGTCCAATGATAGATGGCAGCTGACTTGGCCCAGGCCTGGTTAACCAATAACCAGCTTGCGTGAACGATGCACCAGTCGGGGCAGCAACTTGAGAGTAATGTGGCCATGGAATGTTACTGGTCTGTGTTGGGTCAATGACAGATTGGCAAGCCACAATGACAATAGCTTGGTGGAAGTAGTAATAAGCACTTGTGAAATGACACCTTGTAACCTGAGTTTACAGTCTTCTGAAAGTCTCCTTATTGATTCACACACAAGATAACTTAATTAGATTTTATCTACATTATCAGTTTCGTTATAGATGTGAAGGGTTTTTATTTTAGAAGGCTAGGTAACCCGAGGTGGAATTCTTAGAGAAAATCTCAAATAAATTAAAGAAAAAGCGAGGCCAAGTACCTCGGTTGCTATATTTGGCAACCAAGCTTGCGGCAACATCAAAAACGTATGTGCATTACGTACAGACAAAATGGAGTAACCACCAATGCACACACATAATGTTAAGATATGATAGAAACAAGTAATCCCATGGTAGCATAGAAATGTCGATAGTAGAGGAAAACAGTGCTGCGACAAACTCCTGTAGTTAGTCATGCAACGTAAGGTATGTATAGTAACTCTAACACGCGGTAATTAGAGGAGAATACGGATCAGACCTGAGTCCAAGATGATAGGAGGTATCGCAGGAACGGATGGTAAAGATGGGTGGCAGAAAGCGTCACTGTAACGCTGTAGACTCTGAAAGGTGAAAAGGAAAGAAAAGAAAGGACAATGATCATTGACTAGTCCCAATCAATGGTTATCCCACCGGGTCCAGGGCCAGCGACCCCGATGCCTCTGTCAGCTTCACGTTTCAGCCATTTGAGAGCGCGCTTGTCATCCTTGAGGTATGGCTCTAGTTTCTCAAGACACTTCTTGTTATGATCCTGTGAAAATGGACATCAAGTAAGCCGATGTGCAAGGTAATCACCAACGAGATACCTTTAGCCACTGTTTCTCCTCCTTGGTAAGCATGTTCTCTTTGACCATGCGAGTTTGGATGGGTACACAGGTAAGGCGTTCAAAACCAAGCCAAATATCGCCATTGAACTCGCCCCTTGTCTACATACGATCAGAATGCTGTCACGGCTGCGATAGAAAACTTGGCACACCTTCACACGCCTAACGATCAAAGCAGACTCAATACGCATTCCCCATCTTCCTTCTAGGTCTGATATAAAAAGTAAAATCTTATCAGCAAGGGTGTGTAGCAATCATGGAGCGGGAAACGCACAAAACCCGGGTTCATTCGTGACGACGTGTCCCGGTTGGAGAGAAACACTGCTAGAGAAGCCATGTGGCCCTTCGTGGACACTCAGAAATGAACCGACACCATGACCCGTGCCATGCTGCAGATAACGTTCAAGGGGGAAATGGTGGACATAATGATATGGACATACGAGGTAATTGAGCCCATCTTTCCACAAGGCGCGGCGGGCCAGAACATCTAATTGTAGACCTGTGGTCCCTTCAGGAAAGACAGCACTATCGATGGCGATCTGGGGTAAAGATAAGTATCGTATGTGGAGAAATGATTGATGAAACGAAGTTGACGTACATGACCTTGCAGCACGCGGGTATAAGCTTCAGATTGGTCCTGTGACGGGCGACCAAAATGGATAGTACGAGTCGTGTCACACGTGCCATCTCGGTACTGACCACCAGAATCGCTGAGGTGATAGAATACTGATAAACATCGGAAATATCAGCGGCAGCCTCATGCACGTACTTCAAGTAAGGGGTATCTCGATCAATCATTCTTGCATTCATTTTAGAAGGCGAATAATGAGGCAGAGCTACGGTGTTGGGATATTCAGAACAACAGTGGAATTACCAGATGCATCACTCACCCGCATTAGGCCCGCTTGCAGAGATATTCTCGTACGCGAGGCCCCAGTAATGCTTGTTCTGCCTCCTAAACTCTGTAAGACGCCACGCGGCTTCCCATTCTGTGATGTCGTAACCTTGATGGATTTTGTGTTCCAGCCAAGCAAGCCATTTAACCTAGGGAGGAGGGCGTGAGAGCAATGATACGGGTGAGGAACTGGTAGGACGCACATAGGCAGCTCCATCGCGTAGGTACGCACGCCGCAAACCTTCTAACTCCACTTCATTTTTGACGGCCTTCATGTTGTCAGCGTGGGAAGGTACAACAGTATAGCGGAAGTGGGTCAGCATGAGTGAGATCGCGTATGATGTCTCAGGGCACAGAAGTAGTTTGCCCTCGCCCCATTCCCTTCGTCGGAGGAATGGCCAAATCTCATTGTACTCCCTTCTTTCTATCTTGAGAGACCGTAGATAGTCTTCAGTATCGTCGGTGAGCTTGGGTGAATCAACGAAGAGAATAACGTTCTCGGGAGATATAAACAGATAGGCATAGAATAGAGGGTTGAAGGGGATGTCGGATCCGCGCAAGTTCAATAGGTACGCTAATGGAAAAACTCTCAGCGTAGTACGAAATCGAGGTCGTGTACATACCGATGTTTGATAAAGAAGTAATAAGAGTTCCGACATGCCTTTGCGATGCTGTTGGTGGTGACTTGGAGTAAGTCGGCACAGCTGGCGGCTGTGCTCGAATCCATTGTCGCAGTTCGGCAAGCTTAATCGATGCCTCCCGGCCAGTGAAGTCCAAGGATTGGACAAAAATTGGATCTTTTGAGCGCACAGGCTTGTCCTTCCAGCTAAGATCGATGAAGTTCTGAGGGGGAAAAACTAACTTGGATCCTTTCGTATTGAGTCTAGCGATCAATTGTGTGGCTTTTTCATGCGAGACCATCCTAGCATCGATACCAATCTTGGAGTCTCTAGCACGATCCTACAATATTCAAGATCCCAATCAAATTCTGAGTTGCAAACCACTTACTACCAGCCATTCAATCCAGTCCTTTGGTCCATCAGCGGCACCTGCTGGAATTAGATGCCAGTTGGGATCTAACTCCTCCCGTGCCTGCAACCAATACCGAGAATCAGTGACGATGTAAGCCGCTGTCTTGGAGACGATGGCTTGGCCGGCACTGCCAGTGAATCTATGGTGTGTGAGGCGATGTTGAACAATACTGAGCCATAAACAAGCTCACCCGGAAATCCATTCTCTGCGTTTGTCGCTAGCAGAGACGTATTCAGATTGGTGTGGATCTTCAGTAGGAATGACGCTGAAAACAAAGAAGACATAAGGTAACAGACGGGTAAATAGAATCGAGTACTGACTAGTAATCAAGACCATCCTTCATCATGAGTTTGCGGATCTGCTCGAGCCTATTGGTCGTATCCACGCGATCCTTGATTGATGTGACTTCGCCCATTTTGCGCTCTAAAGCAGACCCTATGAGAGTACTTGCCGAATCGTTAGAGAAGCGGGCAGGACGTTTGCTGCCGCTGGACCTAGAAGAGGTGCGAGTAGGGGAATTATATTGTGGAGGAGATCTCTCCGAGCTGACAGAGGGACTTCTCTCCAAGAGTTCCCGATCCTTCTTGCCAACACCCCAACCATAACCCCATCTTGTGGACTTCTTTGAATCGGCTCTAACCAAGTTCGTTTTGATGGGAGATAGCTGGGAGAGCTTGGAGTTGTTGTTTGGGAGTGCGGGAACGTCATAGGCTTCAGAGTCTGACTCAAACTCAAGCTGCTCTTTCTCCGGGTCAGAGAGGGTCCGCGTCGTTGAATACGAGCCCGAGCGTACGAGTCGGTTGGATTGATGGGAACGACTGGAGTTATGACCTTCAGAATGATACGAGCGGCGCAAGCGATCGGAATTGTTCGACACGGTCCCAGACTTTTCCGAGTCGCTACGAATGAGTGGGCTCGCTTCTCTGAATCTTGGCTTGTTTGAGAAGGGGAAGCACATCGGCGGGGGCGGTGGTGGTGGTGGTGGTGGAGGCGGGGCCATCTTCGCAGCGGTAGTAGATGATGGTTGGAAGTAAAATGTCCTAGGGAGAATTTGGAATCACACGAGGCCAGCTGGCCATGAAGCGACAGGGTCGGAGTAAAATTGTCGAGGACAGGATGCGGCCAATGTGCGAGAGATGCTGACAAAGACGGACCCTTATTTAGGGCGCTCAACGTCTGCTGCGTCGCCAATTAATTTCCAAAGACAGCCTCGGGTGTCCGTTTGTAGTCCGTTTGATCCTCTCATTCACCGGCCCAAATGGAACGGCCAGCCAAAGAACACCATCGTGATCTGAATCGCCGCCATGAATGAATACCAAATGATAGAGGAGGGGCCACGGCTGCAAGGCTAAGTCACTTTGAACATGTCTCATACACGGGTGCTACGAATAGATGAAACCCGTGTGCATAGCTGCCCGCAGCGCTGATAGTGTGATCTCGGGCCGTCATGGAAGGTCCCGTGGGATTTGTCAGTGAAACACGAGGCAGTAACAAGTAACCGACCGGCGACCGCCAATGTGTCATGAGCGTCAGACTCCCATTCATTGTACTCGCCAGGTGCTGCTAGACTTACGAAGACCGAAGACACACCGATCTGAGTATTGGAACTCCCAAGCGTAGGATGCAATACAAGCCTTCCAGGGAGTAACCACGAGTAGATCCGAGAAACAATGGTGAACTTGATTACCCTTGCAACTATGTCAGAAGCCGTGGGGAGCAAGATGAATCTGTGCCAGGTATAAGTATGCTGTGGATAGAGGAAGAACCTGATTTCGACGTTCCATGAAGTATGCACAAGTATAATCGACATTGGCAAGTATGACTAACATTAAGATGTGGATATCGCAGGGCTCGATAAGGAGGATCTCGGACACGCTCCTGCGGTTCCTATTCCTCACCAGATAAATGAACATGATGCATTTAACTTATAGGGGTTAATGACACGAACCCAGGGAAGGTAATATGAGGAAAGGAAGTATAAAATCAGCTCGCTGTAGGAGTTATGATGCACCAATGACTGATCCTCGGATCACTGATTGATGCGACTCTTGGGAAGTTGTGCGCTCCACTCTTCGCCGAGATGCTTCAGTATTTCAAAAGAACTTGAAAAGTATGGTATTATGATACTTCTGAATCACCTTGGAATTGAATCGGTCAGCTCCATTAAAGCACCGTGGATACCCCTGAAACATCGAGAGGTCCATGTACTGGTTGCTTGTAAGATGAAATTCTATTCATCAAAAGGTTGGATGAAAGGTGGTAAGACCCACATCGCAACATCGCAATATTGTACTTAGTCGGGATTGACCAAGTCACGTGACTTGGCATGTGCGAAATTCATCGCCCGGGCCATTAGGGCTCATTCAGTATCCTTACATCAAGTAGCTTAGCATTGGTTAGGATAGTAACTGAACTACCCGACCACTACCAGCACAGCAGTGACAGCACTAGAGTTGGCACTCAGCTGACAGCAAACCTCCTGGCATCTTGGCCTTGCAGTTTCTGAATTCTTGGAGCCTGAACTTTGTATGGAATCAGATCAAATGCGTCCCCTACAACCAGAGTAGTGACAACACATTCTCCAGCACTTGATGCTGTTCTTTAGCATTATAGTCATCACTATTTCAAGTATGATAGCTCTCATCTCTGTTCCTCCTCCTTTCAAAGACCTGGAACCATACCATACATCTGCCCTTTCCGGTGAAAGGTGGCTACTGGAACTCCTTGCAAGCCACCCAGATTGTGTCTGTAATGAACTTGGCTTGTACACTGACATCTTCAACCACCTTATCTCAACCTTGAGGCTCCAAGGCCATGTGAATTCAAGATTTGTTTCACTAGAGGAACAAGTTGCGATTTTCCTGTACACATGTGTTACTGGTCTCACCATGACACATGCTGGGGAATGATTCCAGCGATCAAATGCTACAATTTCATGGTGCATACCTCTAGTACAAAAATTGTATTACTTCACCAATTTGTTTTGCAGATACTTTCGAAAGATGGTTGGGGTATTCTCCTCACTGTTAACTCTGGGCATTGGAATGTAGCACAGTGAACACTTGAAGTAGTTCGAAGACTTGTTGTGGGTGAAGCAAGGTGATAGAGTGTCTCACTACCCAATGTGCACACTTGGGGCTCATGGATGTGCTGAGTAACAATGCTGAATTGCGTAGAACTAGCTGGGGAATACAGGTCGGAGCAGATAGCTACTTATACTAACTATGTGCTGCATAATCCTATGTGCACAGTAGGTGCAGTGTTGCTGTGTGCTGTGTAAAGCGGGATGTGCAGTATCATGGCTATGTGATGGTAGTGAGGGGATACGAGCCATTGCATTTAGGAAGGCAGTGCCGAGGAGAGAAGAGTAATCCATTGTGGTTCCAAAAGGGTTGGGGATCAAGGGGCAAAATAAAGAGGTGGTTCCAAAGGGTTCTGAAGGGTTCCTTGTAGTTCCAGTTGAAGATGAAAGGGTTAGATGAAGAAACAAAGTGTAACATGGTTCTGAAGGATTCCGGAAGGTTCCCTGTGGTTCCAATCGAAGGTGAACTTTATATACGTGGTTCTGAAGGATTCTGGAATGGGAATAAGACAGCTAGAAGGGGGAAGACAATGAGTGTCTGGCAAAGACATGAGGAGAGATGATGAGTCCATAGACGTAAGGAAAAGACGGGTCATAGAATGCCCTTGAACCAGAACCACCAACATCCCCCCATGGGAAAACCCCCATCCCTACCCAAGCATGTCTGCCCTGTAGACTGTTACGATTTGAATCAGTACCCGGACAATTCATTTTTCCTTCCTCACGCGATCCTTTACCTTTCATTCGGAGGAGGAATGTAGAAGCTTTCACCTTTCATTCGGAGGAGGAATGTTAACACCTTCCCACCTGGAGGAAGACTCTCCCTCACACTTGTTGAGTCACGCTCACTTGTTGAGTCACGCCTCACTTGTTGAGTCACGCTACACTCACTTGTTGAGTCACGCTACACTCACTTGTTGAGTCACGCTACCCCTGTTGAGTCACGCTCAACCTTTCCTTACTTTATGGACCTTTCCCCTCGTCATCTTATCTCCCGATGATGACTCGCATCTCCCGATCCCATCTAGATTACCCTG
>JBBPLF010000653.1:0-18702 GCA_038089615.1 Aureoboletus auriporus
GCGTTCATCAGGAAGAATGAAAGAAACCTAATAGGGGGAAGAAGATAGATGTCTGGCAAAGATATGGGGAGAGATGATGAGTCCATAGACATAAGGAAAAGAGGGGTTGTGGGGGAAAATCATAACAATAGATGGCTTGATGTACATCTACAAGACTATAGTATTGGGTTACGAGGCAGTTAGATGGGCTTTTCCAGCTTCGACTTTAGATGATTGTGAGCAACATAAGATTCATGGATGACTTTGGAAACTCCTTCCCTGCACTTTCTTTCCTCCACTCTATTCCAACATGCTTCTGATGAAGGCCATGATTCTGAATTGGACTTTGTGTTCAGAAGATTGGATGAATATACCCAGAGGAGGATGGGATGACAGGTCAGATCCCAGAATAGAAAACTTAAACAATGGTATTGTTAGAACTGTAGGAATGGACGTAACTTTGGTGAAGTCCAGAGTGGAGTCTTGGTAGGACTTGGCTTCAGCATATATGCTGCCCTTTTACTGAACCTGGAGGTCCTGTATTTTGTTGGAGGTCAGAGATCATGAGAACTGTTAGGCTCAAATGTAACAAAGGGGAAGATGGAGATGGAGATCGGACGGAGACCGGGAGGTCAGGGAGAGGAGAGGAAGATTGTTCAATTTGGTATTCAATTCGATATTTGACTGAGGTAACAAAGAGAGTATGTATTACAATTTTCCCTCACAACCCCTCTTTTCCCTATGTGTATGGACTCATCTTTTCCCCTCATGTCTTTACTAGACACTTATCTTCTTTTTCCAACTAATTCCTCTGGTTCTGAACCGGAACCCATTGTAACCATACTTGTAACTCTTCACCTTTGACCAGAACCACAAGGGACTCTTTGGAACCCTTTGGAACCACATTTACACTTTATTCTTTTGTCTAACTCTTTCAACCTTCAACCGGAACCACAGGAATACTCTTGGAACCTTTTGGAACCACAGTTTCTTACATAACAGACTACCTTCTCCTCGGTATCGCACTCTTTATGCAATGCCTCATGTTCATCTATTCACCATCACATAGCCACAATACTGCGGACCCAGCCTTACAGAGTATGCAGCAGACATAGCTTCTACTGCGCACATAGGTTTACAGAGCCCATGGTTAGTGTAAGTAGCTACTTGCCTACGCTTGTATTTCCCCAGCTAGTTCTACACAATCCAGCATTGTTACATAGCACTTCCATGAGCCCCAAGTGTGTGCATTGGGTAGTGAGACCTTTATTCTCTTTGCTTCACCCACAACAAGTCTTCGAACTACTTCGAGTGTTCACTGTGCTACGTTCTGATACCCAGCGTTAACAGTATGGAGGGATTTATATACGGAGGGCGGAAGGGTCTAAGGTATGGAGTTGCATAAATATCTTGGAGGTAGGTATGAAGCGAGGATGTATAAGGGTTGGAATGACTGACAGAGAATGGAACAAGGAGAAGTGACAGTCAGGGAAATAAGGGACGAATGACAGAAGTAAAATGGAGTATGTACAAGTGTTACAATTTTCCCTTATAACCCGTCTTTTCCTTATGTCTATGGACTCATCGTTTCCCCTCATATCTTTGATCAACATTCATCTTCTTTTCCTTGTTAGTTTTCCAAACTTTTCATTTTTGATTGGCACACCAGAATTCTGGTTGAGTCACGCTTGAGTCACCTTTCCTCATTTGGACTATTCCTCCTCGTCATCACTCTCCTTATGTGATGACTTGTGTTCCTCTTATTCACCCACACAGCCCACTACTGTGCACCCTGCCTTATGCAGTATGCAGCAACATAGCCTCCACTGCGCACACAGGATAGCACAGTCCAGTACATCATATAAGTAGCTACCAGTCATCGCCTATATTCTCCAGCTAGTTCTACACAATCCAGCATTGTTACTTAGCACTTCCACAAGCCCCAAGTGTGTGCATTGGGTAGTGAGACTTCTATTCTCTTTGCTTCGCCCACACCAAGTCTTCGAACTACTTCGAATGTTTGCTGTGCTATGTTCTGACGCCCAGTGTTAACAATGAGATGACATCAGAAGAGTATAGAAGTATATATGAAAGGGTCTGGAGAATGGAGATACCTGAGTGTGCGAGATTGTGCTGGAGCTGTCGCAGGATATCTGGAGTTGCATTGCAGTGACCGGAGTTGGACTTGGATGAAATCTGGGATATGACAGGTATTGACATTAGGACCTAGAATATGTTGTTTGACAAGTACCATCAAGCATGCTACCTTCATGGCGATTGTTAACATTGAGTGTTGGAACATAGCACAGTGTACACTTGAAGTAGTATGAAGACTTTTGTGGACAAAGCAATAGAGTGTTCTCACTACCCGATGTGCACACTTGGGATTTGTGGAGGTGCTAAGTAATAATGCTGGATTGCATAGAACTAGCTGGGAATACAGAGTCTGAGTTGTGGCTACTTATACTACCCAGGTGCTGTGTATTCCTATGTATGTAGTATTTGCAATAAGGCTGCATGTTGTGTAAAGCAGAGTCTGTAGTAGTAAGGATATGTAATGGATGATAGAGGGGATAAGAGGTATCACATAAAGAGAGCAATGCCGAGGAGAGAGTAGTCTGTGATGAATGCAATGTGGTTCCAAAGTGCTCCTATTGGTTCCTTGTGGTTCTAGTCAAAGATAGAAAAGGTAAATGTGATTCCAAAGAGTCCTGGTTGATTCCCTATGGTTCCAGTCAGAGATAGAAAAAGATAAACATGGTTCTGAAGGGTTCTGGTTGATTCCTTGTGGTTCTGGTTGAAGATAGGAAGGAATCAGAAAGGTAAAGACATTGAGTGTCTGGCAAAAGTATGAGAAGAGACAATGAGTCCATAGATGTAGGGAAAAAATGGGTTATAGGGAAAAACTGTAACATTACCCCCTTCATCATGCTGAAGTGCCTGCTCAGTGATCTGGTCCATTGATGTCTCCCTCATTGATCTTGTAATTGGTGAGATCAATGTTTCCATCAAGAAAGCCATCATTGTGGTTGAGCCCATTGTAAACTGGGCAATGGGCATGAATGTGTCCATACTCGTTGCATTCTTCACATTGTCATCAGTGGCACTTGGCCTGGACATGTCCAGGGGCACATTTGTGGTACCAAGGACAGATGTATTTCCCACAAAAGATTTGGACATGATCCCCCTTTCCACATTGGTGACAGTGGAGACATTTCTTAGGAGGGCAAGCTGGGATAGAGGAGGTGTCAACATTGATGGGATCTTGAGAGGTGCCTGCTCCATTCAGGGACACAGATCTGTTTCCTCGAAAGAATTGGAGTATGGGGTGAAGAGTGTTTCCCAAGGTGTCTAGGGTTGCTTGGGAAAGTTTTGAAGGTAGCAGGCTCTCATGGTGAGTAAGAGCTCCTCATTGCATGTCCTCAGGGGCAGGAGTAGGGGAACAGGTTGCAACTGGAGAGTCTTCTGAAAAGCCAGAGGAAGTGGGGGCATGGTTATCAATTTTAGGAGACTTGGGGATGAAAAGTGGAGCAGGAAGTAGGTTCATTCTGGGAAACAAGGGGGTGGTACCTGGAGGACAGGAGTGGGGGTCCCCTTTACAGATGTGGGGGTATCTAGATGTGGGTTGAGAAGGATGGCATAGGGAGTGTCCTCTACATAGGTGCAGTATTCTTGGATGCTTATAATCTCAAAGAATGGCTCCACAATGAGTTGGAGCAGATTCTCATTGATGTGATCTATCAGGTGTCCAAACCTTTCCTCATAAAGAAGGTCTAGAATAAGGAAGTGAGCTTCGTTAACTCTGGTTTGCATGGTAGACATGAATTGTTCTGGGGAGTCATGGGGAACAAGTTGGTGGGTGGCGAGGCGGATGATGATTTGGTAGGTTTGGAAAAGAGTGCACAGGTTTTTAGTTTTCTTGTTGTAATTGTAGCAGAGGTGGTAAGGGTAGAGGCAAAGAGGATTCTTCACAGATGAGGGGGAAGACAATTGGAGTAGACCACATAGGGGTAGGGTAGTTCTAGTTGGTTATTCTGTGCCATAAGGGACTCATAGGTTCCCCTGGCCATGATGCAATTACAGACAGTATGAGGAGAAGAGGTTTGCTGGGTCATATCTAGTAATGTCAAGGGCAATTGTTGTATTTTCTGTTGCAAAAGTATTGGTGTTCAAGGGGGTGAGAAGATGGGAGGTCATTGATGAAGAAGAAGAACTTGTAAAAGGGGAGGCCTGGTTGGAATTCAAAGTTCCTCCTTCAGAGCATTTGCTAGGGGGAAGTCTCTAGGTTGGAAGGTCTTATATTCATTTAGGAGGATTTGTGCATGTTTGAGGTTTCCCTCAGGTTCCCAGGTGTCCTCAGCTGCAGACTATCCTTTTCAGGATATTAGATACTGCCTTCTTCCTCTGGTTCCATTGTGTGAGAGGATGAAATCTATTTCATACTCTTCTTCTCCACCAATCAACTTGGGTGGTGGGTCTGAGAAGTTGGGGCCATGTTCTGCAGTCTTTCAATAAGGGGATAGGAGGGAGGCATGAAAGATATCATGTATCTTCCAGGTTGGTGGCAATTTGAGGCAATATGATATAGGGGAGATGACCTGTGTGATTTCAAATGATCCCTCTCGTTTTGGGGATAGTTTCCTTGATAGGTACCACAGTTGAAGGTTTCTCCCTTCTAGCCATACCTTTTCTCTGACTTTCCAGGGTTGGAACTTTGAAGAAGTTCATTCTCTCATAATCCATTGGGTTTTTCATGTGCCATGAGGGCTTCCCACTGGACTTCTTCTTATTCTGACAAATGTGTCTCTAGTGCAGGGAGGAATGTTTTTCCAATTGGGGGGTAGGAGTGAGGTTTGTATCCTAGGATGAGGGAGAAAGGGGACTTTAGGGCAGAGGAGTGTACAGCTGAGTTGTGGGAGAATTTCGTCATAGGGAGTAATTCTGCCCATTGTTTAGGATGTCTGTCACAAAATATCCATAGATAGGTCTTGAGTTCCTGGTTTACTTGTTTGGTTTCTCTGTCAGTTTGGGGATGATATGCTGAGGAGAGCTTTAGATCATATTTTAGGAGTCTGGAGAGTTCTCAGGCAAAGGCAGATGCAAATTGTGATCCCCTGTCAGATATGCAGTGGTCATGTAGTTTGTAGTGTTGGAATACTTGGGTGAAAAAGAGTTGGGCAACTCCAGCAGTGTCAATGGTCTTATGATAAGGTGTGAGGATTACCCCCTTTGTAAGATCATGGTCAACCATGACCATGATGGAATCATATGAGTTTGATGTTGGCAGGTTGATGATAAGGTCAATGGAGACCTGCTGAAAGGGGTGGGTGCAGGAGGATGGAAGAGGTGTCAATGGGGGAATGGTGGGATGTGTGTTTGTCTTATTGACCTGGTAGGTAGCACATCCTTGGACAAATTTGTGGATAAAGGTGGTCATTTCTGGCCACCAGTAGTCTTATTGCATAAGATTTATTGTTTGGAAGATTCCTCCATGTTCACCATGGTTACTTTCATGGGTAAGGTGAACTAGTCCTTGTTGAGCTGGTTCTGGAATGTATAAGTGATGTTTGTAGTATAGCATCCCTTCGTTGTATTCCAAATCTTTGGTTGTGGATTTGGAGATCAGAGAGGTACCCTTGTTGAGGGCTTTGAGGGCAGTGACAACCAAAGGGTTAGAAGGGGTGGATTCAGCAATTTTGTCAACCAGGGCAATGTCAAGGGGGTGGACAAAGATGTCCTCAGGCAAGTGGGTGATCTCTTGGTTATCCAGGGAAATGTCATTGTCATCTTGTTGGGATAGTACATCTGCTGGTCCCATTTGCATCCCAGGTACTGGAAAAAAGGAGAGGTTGAAGTCTTGAAGGAACAGCATCCATCATGCTTGTCTCCTGGATAGTTTCTGGGATTGTTTAAAGTAGGCTAGGTTCTTATGGTTGGTTATGACCATGACTGGAAGTCCAGTTCCTTGCAGGTAGTGTTTCTATTCTTCAAGGGCATGGATTACCCCAAGGAGTTCCCTGTCATATATGTCATAGTTTCACTTGGCAGGGGATAAGGTTTTCAAGAGGTAGGCACAGGGGTGTGGGTCCTTGTTGCTGTCATTCTACATGAGGACTGCTCTGGTGGTGTTAGATTCGTTGATTTGCCATCATGAGATTGTGCAAACGAATCGTAGGACAAATAACACTGAGGATATAACCGCTCTCTCTAGCACTTCTTGAGAACTGAGAGCACTTGGTACATGGCTCCAGATGTTGATGTGACGAGAACCTCAAAGCATTGTCACACACAAGTACTTCGGGAGATCAGACATTGCATAGGAAAGTACTAGAGGAGAGAAGTACATCCAAGTGCGTAGAACTGGCTGAGGAGATGCCAGTGAAGAGAGTAGACTACTTATACTAGGCTGGGAGGCTGCATAAGGCAGTAGCCGCAGTATGTGCTGCGTAAAGCAATGTGTAAGCTATGTGGGCTGCACGGGGCAATGTGTGCTGCATAAGGTGATGTGTGCTGCATGGGCGATGTAGGGCAGTGTGAGCTGCGTAAGGCAATGCAGGTAATCTAGATGTGATCAGGAGATACAAGTCATCATGGGAGAAGTGATGACAAGAAGGGGAAGGTCCATAAAGTAAGGAAAGGTTGAGTGTGACTCAACAAGTGTAGTGTGACTCAACAAGTGAGGCGTGACTCATCAAGTGTGCGTCAGGTGTTCGTCAGGTGTTTGTCAAGCGTGACTTGATGAGTGAAGTGTGTAAGCGAGTGTGAAGGGTAGACCCTTGTCCTAGGCATCTACATTCTTCCTCTGAATGAAAGGTGGAAGCTTAGGCGAAGAAGAGAAAAATGAATTGTCCAGGTGCCAACCTGGATCATAACAGGTGGCTGTTAATGATGCATCAGTCATGACAGAGAAGGGTCTTGTTACATTGGGCATTTGAAGGACAGGTTTCTGTGTGAAAATCCTTTTTATGGTTAGGAAGGCTTTGTCATATTCTGTAGTCCACTCCCATTTGGCCCCTTTTTTGCTTAAGTCATGTAGGGGTCATGCCTTAGTGGAAAAGTTGGGGATGAATTTCCTGTAGAAGTTGCAGAATTTGATGAATGATTGGACTACTTTGATAGATTGAGGAGGTTGCCATTTATAGATGGCCTTTAGTTTTATTGGATCCATCTGGATCCGGTCCAGTCAGATGATCATTCCAAGGTATTCCACTTTTTCTTTGTCAAAGAACCACTTTTTCAGTTTCAATGATAGGTGATGTTCTCTAAGTTGTTGGAGAACTTGATGGGTTCGTTCTTTGTGTAGGGCTGGGTCATTGAAGTGGATGAGGATGTCGTCCATATAGATGATTAGCCACCCTTAGACTATGAGGTCAGCAAAGGTGTGGTTCATCAGGGCTTGGAATGTTGCAGGGGAGTTGCATAAACTGAAGAACATCACAGTTGGTTCAAAAAGTCCCATAGGAGTTATGAATGCCACCTTCCACCTGTCTTGTAGTTTGATGAGAACGTTGTTGTATCCCCACTGGATGTCCATTTTGGTGAAAATGGACGATCCCTTTAATTGGTCTATGAGGTCTGAGATGAGTGGAAGGGGATAGGCATTCTTGATAGCATAGGAGTTCAGGTATCAGTAGTCTTGGCAAGGCCATATGGAACCATCCTTTTTGGGGATAAAGAAGAAGGGGGAAGCTTGTAGGGATTTGGATGGGACTATTTTCCCTGATTTCAGATGTTCATCTATGAAATCTTTACAAGCTTCTTTTTCTTTGGGGTTTAGGGGGTATACCTTGGCTACCCTTGGTGTGAAGGTTTCATCAAGATCTATTCCATGATCAAATTGTTGAGAAGGGGGAAGTTCATCTCCTTCTCATTTGGTGAAAACATTGGTGAAGTCTTGGTATTTGAGGGGAAGTGGTTCTTCCTTATGGAATTCTTTCACCACAAGCTTGGTGGCAAGTATGGTTTTTCTGATGAGGGTTGCTATCCTTTTATCTATTCTCTTTATCCATAGTTCGGCTATCCTTTCATCCAGATCCAGGTCTAGGTATTGGATGATCTCAGATATCTTTGACATACTGCTCTTGGGAAGCTGTGTCATAAGGTTCTTGGTTTGTCTGGGAGAGTGCCCTAAAAATGAAAATTTTATCATACAAGACTATATGAAGATGGTAGTCCTGGACTCCCATATGTGCACAAGGTAGTAAGTTTTGAAATATGACATGGACTAAATACTTCTAGACACTCACCTATGCACCAAGTTGTAAGCTTTGAAATGTGTACAAATATTACTTGAATATGGTAGTCCTGGATGGCCATATGTGCATTGGGATATAGGTTTTAAAATATGTAGAAATATTACATGGAACGGCCATGTGTGCACTGGGGTGTAGGTTTTGAAATATGTGTAACTATTACATGGATCTCATTGTCCTGGATGCCCATGTATGCAATGGGATATAAGTTTTCAAATATGTATAAGTCTGACATGGATCTGGTAGTCCTGGACACCCATATGTGCATTGGGCTTCAATGTTTCAAAGAAGTAGAAATATTACATTGATCCTGTAGTCCTGGACACCCACATGTACATTGGGTTGTAATTGTTCAAATATGTAAAATTATTACACAGATTTGCTAGTCCTTGATACCCACATGTGCACTAAGGTGTAAATATTCAAATGTTACAGTTTTCCCCTATAACCTGTCTTTTCCCTATGTCTATGGACTCATAGTCTCTTCTCATGTCTTTGCAAGGCACTCGTCTTCTTTTCCTAGGTACTGTAGTTCCTCTGGTTCTGAACCGGAACCCTTCAGAACCACATTCACACTTTGTCTATCTCTTCACCTTCAACTGGAACCACAGGGATTTCTTTGGAACCCTTTGGAACCATGTTTACACTTTATTCCTTTGACAAATCTCTTCACCTTCGACCGGAACCACAGGGATTTCTTCAGAACCCTTCAGAACCATGTTGCCTTACATAATGGACCCATTCCTCCTCCTCATCACTCTTCTTATGAGATGACTCGTGATCCCTTACTCAATCACATAGCCTTGATACTGCACATCATGAAGTACGCAGTAACATAGCCCTTGCTGCACATACAGGATTGCGCAGTAACACAAACTAGTATAAGTAGCTACCCAACTTACCCTGTATTTCCCAGCTAGTTCTACACAATCCAGCGTTGTTACTTAGCACATCCATGAGCCCAAGTGTGTGCATTGGGTAGTTAGACACTTCTTCTCTTTGCTTTGCCCACAACAAGTCTTCGAACTACTTTGAGTGTTCACTGTGCTATGTTCCGACACCCAGTGTTAACAGGTAGACCTTGGCTACTTTGGGTACAAAGGTCCCATCAAGGTCTATTCCGTGGTTGAATAGCCAGGAGGATGATAATTTGTCTACTTCTCATTCAGCAAAGACATTGGAAAAGTCTCTATACTCAAGGGGAAGTGGTTCTTCTTTGTGAGGTTCCTTTACTGCAAGCTCAATTGCAAGAGTGGTTTTTCTGATGAGGGTTTCTATCCTTTTGTTGACTCTCTTTCTCCATAATTTGGCTATCTTCTTGTCTGGATCCAGTTCTAGGTATTAGACAAGGTATCTTTAACAAACAGCTTTTGGGGAGTTATGTCAAGGAGTCTTGGGTTTGTCTGGAAGAGTCACTTCTCTGGTTGTCCAATTGATTGTTGGGTTGGTTTCTCAGAGCCAGGTTATCCCAAGGATCAGGTTTTCCTTTCCACAGTTGATAATGAGGAAATTTCTTTTCTCATTTACTTCTCCAATCTGGATTGTAAGGGTGACTTTGTGGTGGAATATTCCCCCTTGGTTTGGAGATCCATCTATATTTTTGGCCTTCTTCAGCTTGTCCAATCGTACTTGTTTGTAATCTTTCTTCTTCTTCTTCACTAGATCATGATCTATGAAGTCTTCACTTGTTCTGCAGTCTATAAGGGCAAACATGTTGACAATTTGGTTGTTTTCTTGCTCAAATAGCAAGATGGGAATTTGCATGGATTCACTGTTTGGATCAGACAAGAATACTGGTGCTATTACTTCAGGATGGGAGAGTGTCAACCCTTTCCTGCCATCTAAAAATACTTTTTTGGGATATCCTCTTCTTCTTCTTTATCAACCCAGGTTGTGGCAACCATCTCTAATTTGTTGATATCATAGAGGATGTCGAGTGTGCATATGAATTCCTCCTCAGTAACACCTCTCTTTTTAAGAGTGTCCTGATACTCTTTGAACTTGGTCTTTCTGATGTGTTCATTCCTGGTGGGGTTCCTCTGTGGACAAGGGGGGGCTCAATTGTTGCTCTTTCCTTGTCCTTCTGGACGTCTGTCTTGGGGGTGATTTCTGGTATTGCATTCCACCCGGTGGCATATGAAACACTTGTTGTTTCTCATATGTTCAGCCCTTTCTACTGGTGAAAGTCTGGTGAAGTTGACACAAACTGCATCTACATTTATTGTGTTGGAGTTTCTGGTAGGTCTTCCTTTGTTCTGGAAGTCTACTTTTCATCCATTGTGCAAGTCCTCTATCCTCTTGTTTTGGGTGTGGAATATTTTGGAGAGTCAGATCCATTCTGAGGGTTTATCAAGGAGTGGGTTGATGGATAGGATCTTGGTGGAGATATCTGGATCCAGCCCTTTCATGAGGTAGTTCACCTTGGTTAGTTTGTCATCTATTCCTGCTATGGCCTCAATGGCCTGGAAGGCAGTGATGTAGTTGATGTATCCAGGATTATCCTTCCCTTGCTGTTTCAGCTTATCTAACTGCTCTTTTGCTTGGTTTTTATAATCGAAGGGGGAGAATGTCTTCTCAAATGTGTCCATGAGGTTTGCAAATGTGTAGTTCTTTAAGGTGGAGTTTGCAAGTTGGACATAGATTGATTCGGAGAAGGCAATTCCTCTTCCTTTGCTCATCTTTACAAGGGCGGTCAGGACCTTGGCATTCTTATTGTAGAACTTCTGGTTCATGTTGAAGTAGGTAGTCATGGCCATCTTCCATCGTATTGCATCTTTTGAATCCCCAGAGAAATCTGCGGGTAGTCCAGTATTGAGTTCAACTTCTTTTCCAGAGTCAGACATTTCTATATCAGCTTCTGGTTCTTCAAATCTAGATGGGATGGTGTGTTGGACAGGTGGTGCATCCTGGGTTTTCCAATCTTCAGTGGGGATTGGTGCTGGAAGAGCAAAGAGTCCAGATGGTGTTGGGTGTCTTCTGAGGAGTCAGAAGGAGGATGTATGGTCTGTCCTCATCATGATCCTTGTCCAGAAATGGTGGGCATGTCTTTCCATTGTGTGACAGAGATAGAGTTGAAAAGCTAGTACTTTTGTTAATGCTGGGCATTGGAACATAGCACAGTATACACTCAAAGTAGTATGAAGACTTTTTTGGGTAGAGCAATAGAGTGTTCTCATTACCCAATGTGCACATTTGGGACTCATGGTTGTGCTATGTAACAATGCTGGATTGCATAGAACTAGCTGGGGAATACAAGGCTAGGACAGTGGCTACTTATAATACTTGGGTGCTGCATATTCCTATGTATGCTGCATCCACAATAAGGCTATGTGGCTATGGAAGGCGGAGTCCATAACACCTAGGCAGTATGATGGATGTTAAGAAACATGAGGTATTGCATAAAGAAAGCAATGTTGAGGAGGAAGTAGTCCATGATGAAATAAAATGTGGTTCTGAGGGGTTCTGAGTGGTTCCCTGTGATTCTGGTCAAAGATAGGAAAAGTTAGAAAGGTAAAGAGGTTGAATGCCGAGCAAAAGTACAAGGAGAGATGATGAGTCCATAGACGTAAAGAAAGGACAAGTCATAGGAAAAACCTGTAATAGTCTAAGGCTCTGAGGGGTATGCCAGTGATGGCGAATGTGATGGTGGGATATGTGGTTGTGTGCACTTGTCCTTGTCCTTGCTTTTGGTTTTAATGACTGGACAGCTGGAATTTTTGGGTGAGGGGACAAGAAATGTGAGGCACACTTCACAATGCAGTGCAAAGGTGCATAGGAGTGGGAGGAGGATATGTTCAAGGACATTGTTAATTTGCCCTGTTTCCTTTTATCCATGTGATTTCTCATCTTGGATACCAGTGATGATTAAATGGTTGATAAATGGACTTTGGAGGGACTTTGGGGGAGATTTCCTGCAAGATTTCTAGCTCTAGGATAAGGTGAGATTATAGGGAACAACAGCACACTTCTGGCATTACAGTTAGTAAATTTGGATTAGAAATGATGTGGGTAAGGCAAAAGAGGTGTTGGTGACTGTTGTGATTGTGGTACCTGGGTAACAGGGGATGTTGTACCAAGACATCAATCCCTTCCCTATTTCATTAATATGAACTCATCAGACCCATATATGGTACAAGAACAGGCAAACCCCATGAATCCTTTATATAGTAGATGGGGTACATGGGAGTAACTCTAGGGGTGGTAATATTGTTTATAATGGATACTAAGAATACTCACCATACTTTACAAAGCAGCAGGATGTTCCATGTGCTTGCAGTATTAGAATATTTCTAGCAGACATACCCAAATAGCCTGGAGTCATCTGGACCCACAAGGGTCACACAGCAATGGTCTGGAAACCATTCAGATCCACTAGAAATAGTTTTTTATCTCTTAATGGCTTCTTGTAATGCAGCAGTATTTTTAATCAGCTAAACCCTGACAGGAGCCACAAAACCATATTGCCTGAAAGATGTTAAATTCACTACCAGGACAACAGGAGGTGTCCAAGCAAATATAAGGGCTAATGCTAAGGATGTAGGGCATATCATCCTAGTGCCTAGCTAGAGCACTTGTATATGGATTTGATGTCAGCATGATAAGAACCTCAGAACTTAGTCACACACAAGAGCCTTGGGGGACCAGATATTGCATAGGAAAGTACTAGAGGAGGAAATACATCCAAGTGCATAGAACTGGCTGGGAAATTCCAGTGAGGAAGGGAAG
Source organism: Aureoboletus auriporus (assembly GCA_038089615.1). Classification (NCBI taxonomy): domain Eukaryota; kingdom Fungi; phylum Basidiomycota; class Agaricomycetes; order Boletales; family Boletaceae; genus Aureoboletus; species Aureoboletus auriporus. The sequence continues at coordinate 12,957 of JBBPLF010000653.1, forward strand.
CTACTTACATATACTATGCTGGGTGCTGCATAAGGCTGAATAGTAGTCTAGGAGGTGCGAGGCAATGCATCAGAAAGGCATTACCGAAGAGAGGGAAGTAGTCCTTGTGGTTCTGGTTGGGAACAGAGTGAAGGGAAGGAAGTGACAAGTGCAAACGTGGTTCCATATGGTTTTGGTTGAAAGTAAAGGTGATACTTGTGGTTCTGCATGGTTCCAGTCAAAGATAGAGGTAATAGGTGTGGTTCCAGTTCGAAGATGGTATTAGGATGAAAAGTATCTGTTATACTTATTTTACAACCTACAACCTGGTGCAAATGCAAGCATCCAGGACTACTAGAACCATGTAATGTGTGTACATATTTGAACTCTTACATGCCAGTGCACATGTGGGCATCCAGGACTACTGGATCCATGCCATATTTGCATATATTTGATGTTAATGCTGGGGGGTGTTGGAATGTAGCACAGTGAACACTCGAAGTAGTTCAAAGACTTGTTGTGGGCGAAGCAAAAAGAATACATAGAAGTCTCACTACCCAATGTGCACACTTGGAGCTCATGGATGTGCTAAGTAACAACACTGGATGGCGTAGAACTAGCTGGGGAATACAGGTCAAGTTGAGTAGCTACTTATATGAGTTATGATACTGCACAATCCTATGTGCGCAGCAAGGGCTATGTTACTGCATACTGCATAAGGCATGGTGTGCAGTATCATGACTATGTGAATGAGTAAGGGATCACGAGTCATCACATAAGGGGAGTGATGACGAGGAGATATTGGTCCATTATGTAAGATAATGTGGTTCCAAAGGGCTCCGAAGAAATCCTTATAGTTCCGGTCGAAAGTAAAGAGATTGATAAAGGAACAAAGTGTGAACGTGGTTCTGAAGGGTTCCAAAGAAATCCCTGTGGTTCCAGTCAAAGATAAAGAGATTGTTAAAGGGACAAAGGACGAACGTGGTTCCAGTGGGTTCCAGTGGGTTCCAGTTTGGAACCAGAGGGACTACCTGGGAGAAGAAGACAAGTGTCTTGCAAAGACATGAGAAGAGACTATGAGTCCATAGACATATGGAAAAGACGGGTTATAGGTGAAAACCATAACATTACCCCCTTTGTAATGTTGAAGCACCTGCTCAATGATCTGGTCCGTCGATGTCCCCCTCATTGACCTCATAGTTGGTAAAGTCGAGGTCCTCATCGAGAAAACCATCATAATGGTCAAGCCCATTGTAAACTGGGCAATTTGTGTGAATGTGTTTGAATTCATCACATTCTCCACACCTTCATCGATAACACTTCACCTGGACATGTTTGTAACACCAGGGGCGAGTGTATTTTCCACAGAAAATGCGGACATGATCTGCCTTTCCACACTGGTGGCAGTGGAGTCATTTCTTAGGACAATGTGTAGGAATGGTGGAAGTGTCGACATTGATGGGGTCTCGAGAGGTTCCTGCCCCATCCAAGAAAGCTGATCAAATTCCTCAAAAGGAATGAAGGAGAGGACAAAGGATGTCTCCCAAGGTGTTCAAGGTGGCTTGGGGAAGTCTTGGAGGTAACAGGCTCTCATGGTGAGTGAGAGCTCCTCGTTGCATGTTTTCTGAGGCAGGAGTGGGTGAACAGGTCACGATTGGAGAATTGTCTGAAATGCTGGAGGGAGTGGGGGCATGAGTATCAATTTTAGGGGACTCTGGAATGGAGATTGGAGCAGGAAAGTATGTTCACTCAGGAGAGTGAGGAGGAGGGATCTGGAGGACTGGGGAAGGAGTCCTTTTGACAGTCACTGGTGTGTCCAGATGGGGATCAAAGGGTATAGCACAGGGGGCATCTCCCACATAGACCCTATATTCGTGGACACTCATGATCTCAAAGAACGGCTTTACGATGGGTCGGAGCAGGTTCTCGTTGATATGGTCTACAAGGTGTCCGAACCCTTCCTCATAGAGGAGGTCAAGGATGAGAGAGTGTGCCTTGTCTACTCCTGTTTGCATGGTGGACACAAAATGTTCAGGGGAGTCATGGGGAACAAGTTGATGGGCGGCAAGATGGATAATCTGGTATGTTCAGAAGAGGGAGCATAGGTCCTTGGTTTTCTTATCATAGTTATAGCACAGATCTAATTCCATGCGCACGGTGAGGACTGGAGTGGTCAAGACAGAGGCAAAGAGGATTCTTCGCAAACAGGGGAAGATGATTTGAATATATGTAGTAGGGATAAGGCAGTTCTAGGTGGTTTCTTTGGTCCATGAGGGATTCATAGGTCCCTCTGGCCATGATACAGTTGCAGTTGGTGGTTGTGGAGGGGGGATGCTGGGTCATGATTCGTAGTGCCAGGGGCAGCCATTATATAGTCTGTTGCAGAAGTATTGGTGTTCGAGGGGGTGCAATGGTGGGAGATCATTGCAATAGAGGAAGAAGAATTTATAGAAGGGGAGACCAGGTTGGAACTCAAAGTTTCTCTTTCGGAGCATTTATGTACTAGGGAAAGTCTTTTGGTTGGGTGGACTTATATTCGTCCAGGAGTGTTTGTGCATGTTGGAGGTTTCCTTCTGGTTCCCAAGTGTTCTCCACTGCGGAGTATTCTTTCCAGGATACAAGACACTGCCTTTGTCCTCGTGTTCCGCGGTGTGAGAGGATGGACTCTATTTCATATTCCTCTTCTCTGCCAATCAACTTGGGTGGTGGATCCAAGAAGTTGGGGCCGTGTTCTGCAGTCTCTCGATAAGGGGATAGAAGAGAGGTGTGGAAGACATCATGAATCTTCCAAGTCGGTGGTAGTTTGAGGCGGTACGACACAGGGGAGATAACCTGTGTGATTTCAAATGGTCCTTCTCATTTAGGGGATAGTTTCCTTGATAGGTACTGCAGTCGAAGATTCCTCCCTTCCAGCCAGACCTTGTCTCCGACTTCCCAGGGGCAGAATTTAGAAGCAGTTCATTCCCTCATGATCCATTGGGTTTTCTCATGTGCTGCAAGGGCCTCCCATCGGGCTTCCTTTAATTCAAATACTGTAGGTGTGTTTCCAGCTCTGGGAGGAATGTCTTTCCGATTGGAGGATAGGAACAGGGTTCATATTCCAGGATGAGGAAGAAAGGAGATTTCAGGGTGGAGGAATGGACAGCAGAGTTGTGGGAGAATTCTGTCATGAAGAGTAGTTCCACCCATTGTTCTGGGTGTCCATCGCAGAATATGCACAGGTAGGTCTCAAGTTCTTGATTTACTCACTCGGTTTCTCCATCAGTTTGTGGATGGTATGCGGATGAGAGTTTTAGATCATATTTTAGGAGTCTGGCAAGTTCCCGTGCAAAGGCAGATGCAAATTGGGGGCCTCTGTTGGAGATGCAGTGGTCATGGAGTCCATAGTGTCAGAATATGTTTGTGAAGAATAGTTGGGCAACTCTGGTGGCATCAATGGTTTTGTGGCAAGGGATGAGAATTACTCCCTTTGTAAGGCCATGGTCGACCATGACCATGATAGAGTCAAAAGTGAGGGAAAGCGGGAGGTTGGTGATGAGGTCAACAGAAACCTGTTGAAACGGACGAGTGCAGGTGGATGGAAGTGGTGTCAATGCAGGGGAGGTAGGATGGGTGTTTACTTTATTAGCTTGGCAAACTGCACAACCTTGGATGAATTTGCGGATGAAGGTGGTCATGCCAGGCCACCAGTAGTTTCATTGCATTAGATTAGTAGTGTGGAATATTCCGCCATGTCCACCATGGTTGCTTTTGTGTATGAGGCAGACAAGCCCCTGTCGAGCTGATTCTGGAATATAGAGTCGGTGTTTGTAGTGTAACATCCCATTGGTATAATCCCAGTTGTGTGGTTGGGATTTGGTGATCAAGGGAGTGCCCTTGTTTAGTGCTTTAAGGGCGGTGACAACCAAGAGGTCAGATGGGGTCGATTCAGCAATTTTCTCAACCAGGGCAAAGTTGAGGGTGTGGATGAATATGTCTTCGGGGAGGAGGGTGACTTCCTGGTTATCGGTGGAAGTGTTGACAGTGTCTCGTCGAGACAAAGCATCAGCAGGCCCCATTTGTGTTCCTGGCTCGGGGGAGAAGTGGAGGTTGAAGTCTTGGAGGAACAACATCCACTGCACCTGCCTCCTAGAACATTTTTGTGGTTCCTTGAAGTATGCCAGGTTCTTATGGTCAGTAATGACCTTGACTGGGAGTCCCGTTCCCTGTAAGTAGTGTTTCCATTTTTCCAAGGTGTGGATTACTCTGAGAAGTTTCCGATCGTAGATGCCATAGTTTCATTCTGTGAGAGACAGGGTTTTAGAGAGATAGGCGCAAGGGTGTAAGTCACCGTTGCTATCAGTCTGCATAAAGACAGCTCCTATGGCTGTTAGAGAGGCGTTGGTCATAACAATGAAGGGTTTTGTGACGTTGGGCATTTGGAGGACAGGTTTCTGGGTGAAAGTATGTTTGATGGCCGAGAAGGCTTCATCACACTCCTTGGTCCATTCCCACTTCACTCCTTTCCTGGTTAAATCATGCAGAGGTTTTGCTTTGGTGGAAAAGTTTGAGATGAACTTTTGATAGAAGTTGCAGAATCCGATAAATGATCTGACTGCTTTGACTGATTGGGGGGGTTGCCATTCATTGATGGCCTTTAGTTTTACTGGATCCATCTGGATCCAGTCTGCTCTGATGATCATTTCGAGATATTCCACCTTCACTTTATCGAAGAAGCACTTTTTCAGTTTCAAGGATAAATGGTGTTCTTAGAGTCTTTGGAGGACTCGACAAGTCCGTTCTTGATGTACTATTGGATCACTAGAATGGATGAGGATGTCATCCATGTAGATGATTAACCATCCTTTGGCTAAGAGGTCTGCGAAGGTATGGTTCATCAGGGCTTGGAACGTTGCTGGGGAGTTGCACATGCTGAAGAACATTACTGTTGGCTCGAAGAGTCCCAGGGGTGTTATAAATGCGGCTTTCCATCTGTCCTGTGGTTTGATGAGGATATTGTTATACCCCCCCCATCAGATGTCCATCTTAGTGAAGATCGATGATCCCTTAAGTTGGTCAATGAGGTCAGAGATGAGTGGGAATGGATAGGCGTTTTTGATGGTATGGGAGTTGAGATACTGATAATCTTGGCAGGGTCATATGGGTCCATCTTTCTTTAATACAAAGAAGAAAGGGGATGCTTGTGGAGATTTGGATAGTACTATCTTCCCGGATTTCAGATGTTCATCAATGAAATCTTTACAGGCCTCTTTCTCCTTAGGGTTCAAAGGGTATACCTTGGCTACCTTGGGTACAAAAGTTGTGTTGAGTTCCACTCCATGGTCAAATGGTCGAGGGTGGTAGCTCATCTCTTTCTCATTTGGCAAAGACATCAGCAAAGTCTTTGTATTCTGGTGGGAGTGTTTCTTCCTTAAGGTTTTCTTGGATGGCGAGTTCTGTGGCGATTGTGGTTTTTCTGATGAAGGTTTTGATCCCTTTATCAATTCTTTTCCTCCACAGCTTGGCTATCTTTTCGTGAGGGTCTAGTTCCAGATATTGGACGAGGTACCTTTGGCATATTGCTTCTGGCAAGTTGTGCCGTAGGGCTCTGGGTTTATCTGGGAGGGTTACCTTCCCGGTTGTCCAATCTACAATGAGCTTGGAAACCCTTTCCATGTTGGGCCTGACAGCAGTGTGCACAGAATGCTGCCAAACCTTGTGGGAATTTCGCTTAGCTTTGGTGGAGTTATAAATAGTACATACTCTTGGCTACCAAATCGCCCCTTAG
>JBBPLF010000654.1:0-18685 GCA_038089615.1 Aureoboletus auriporus
GTACTGGTCAAATTTAAAGGAATTCGTCAGTGAATCGTCACCTGTGTGAAATACACAAATTTTCTTTGAAATCTTTCGACAAAGTTGCATCTTCTAGTATATGTGCTTCGAGTCTGTCAAACTCGAATAAGTTGTCACGTTGAACGAGCGTGTCAGCACCTTCGTGCCCAACTACAGCAGTTGATCTGCGAACTAAACCTTAAACGTTAAGGGTAAGGATAAGTCCAGCATCATTTGTATTAGGTAATCGTTAGAGTCGTACGATACTTTTTCCGATCTCCATCCGAATCATCGCATACTTGAATCGCACCGTCGCTCGTCACAGGCCTGATTTGTTATTTGGCAAACAACTCTACACAACTTAGATCTGCCGCACATCCTGGCGCAATTTTGTAATTTGTCATATTTCTTGTCGGGCGCCCGGCGCCTGTGTCATTACATTTCGCCATCAAGTTGATGGGCCACTGACTGGTTGGGATTGCCTCACTCAGACCAACACAAGTGGAGAGTTACGCGGCATGAAACTTTATCGGACGCATCTTGGGACGCAAATTCGTGTCGAATCGCAAGGGTTCACTAGTGCACTATCGAGTCCTCTGGCCCTCCTTCCACTATCTTCTGCTGCCTCTCTGTGGTACACGAATGTTTACTGCGTGTCCTTCTCATAGCCGCTCAAATCCTTTTATTTGCCAGTGTGTCTCCTGCGAGTATTAGTCCTAGTGGAGATAAGCGAGGAGGCGAACACACAGACTCGGAAGGGCAGCTGTCGCATGGTGTTGATAGGGTTCAAGCGAAGGGTTCAAGCTTCTCTTCTTATAACATCACCGACAAACGACATTCATGCTGGTGATGGTCCACCCGTGAGACCGCGTGACAGGGCAGCGAACACCACGAGGATGTGCATGACCCCCTCACACAATCTGTTTATGGCCTGCGTACAAGCTCGAAGCAAGCACGGACCTTACGTAACTCGAAACACGAGCGTGCTGGGATGCATTTGGGAAGACGCATGTTATTTGGGATAGTTTCGGCCCGGGACGAGCGGACGTTATCCGTCTTGGATATCGGGGTCGTGTCGGGGTCACTTCTTCTGGGGATACCAATCACGATTCACGACATATCTCGAGAAACTACTTATTGGGATTCTGACAGACTGTTTTGCAAGGCCGAGACCTTCAATATTGGGTTCACTTCTGATCAAGTGTTCCCACTTCTTGTTCTTGGGTGTATGCGCGTAACAGGTCGTCCTCATTCAGGCTGCGAGGCAAATCACCCAGTTTGATGATAGGATCTCGATTATCATCGCTGCTGTCAACATGGTGTCGCGACGACCTTTGATAGGTCGTCAACGTTCCTCACCAGGCCACACCCAGGCCATTCAGATAGACTCTTTTATGAATCCACTCCCGGCTTGCCGTCGAGGAATGGGACAGATTGTCCAGATTATTCCAGGTTCCAACCAGTTCTTAAGTCGTACTACCAACAAATCTTTTGTGGGTGGCGAGTCTACATTTTTCTCTTCCCCAAGCCCATTGGTCCCGGGCTCACTGGCATCAACACCCCTCTCTGTGGTATGCGAATTCTGACCGCGTGGCCTCGTCATATTCCTGTGAGTACCCGATACCAATGTGGATTTTCAACGGTCTTTGACACGCCGTCCTTTACCTTTTCTCCGCGCCAATTGTCACCGGAGCTACGTTCCTGCCTGGATCCCGGATGCGGAGTCTAAAAAGCTGCCATAACACCTTTTCTCGTTTTTCGTGCTTCCCAGTCACAACAGCTCATTCCCCATACATTCTGGTCCTGGTTCTACAGGCTCCACCGGTTCCAAGACGATGCTTTTTTACGACGTCAAACAGACCCATCTTGGGATGGATGGTGGGACACACGACTTACTACGCGCTCTACCGAGCGGATTCGTAGGCCAGGCACAAGATCGAGGTCGCTGAACCATAAACCTCGCGAGTTTCAAGGAAATGTGACCTGGTTGCGACTGTCTATGCTACTTGTTCTTACATGTATTCGGAAGTTATCCTCATGTCTAAGATGCTGTTACTCGCACCAATGCGACAATCTTCACGTTGATCTACCAGTCCACTGTTTTTCTGATACACAGGGAGTCACGTTTAGCTTACCGTGCCGGGTACATTTTTGACCAACAGATTGTGCGAAACCACGGCTTTGCACACACACAAGCCTGGAAGTGCCAGGTGAGGAGTCACAGACAGGCATTTCAGAGTTATGCTTGTATAGGATTATGGAGTAATAAATCAGAGTCGTAGCTCACTCAAGCCGGACCGCATGCACTAACCAACAATGCCAAATGAGACTAACAAGACACCCAATTCCACCTTGCACATTAATGCTGTATCCATAGAGCGGGTCCTGATCAGCACGTTTAACACAGTGGTCCAATGGGTTCCATGGTACGGGCCTATCCCATCGCGTCAGCAATAGCGGTTTGCGAAAAGCGGGTACTTTGCAGAAAGTAGATCGTCAAACAATGCACATAGAGGGTCACCAGCCATGTTTGGTCAATAGGTATTAATAGGAAGGCATATCTCCTAGCTATACATGTCAAGGTTTCTGGCTATTGTTTTATAATGGAAGTTCTGAAGCATGATCGGAGCTCTGGATTCCAACAAAGCAATAAAGTCGAGTGTAGAGAAGAGTGAAATGCAGTGGAGTAAAAGGTGGGGATTCCGAATCATGGGCAAGACATACGCAAGAGTGAATTATAGAGTAACAACCTTTTGGGCATTGTCTGCGGGTAAAGGTATCATTCCCATTGCAATAGCCCAGTCATTCCTCCCGCTCTCCTGGATAAGCTCATGGGCCATATGCACCCTACGCTCGTAACGTTTGGGTGGCCCGTCTTGAGAGAGGGACCTTTCAAACATGTGCAAATCTGACGTCCAGGTATTGCAAAGTCCCAGCAGGACAGCGGAGACGACCAAAAGACCCAAAATCATGACTCCACCAACGGTCGATACGTTGACGGTAAGAAAGGCAGCTATGAACACGAGGAGTGTCGCGCCGCTCGCGCCGTAGCTCTCCAGGGTCGTCTCGTCTCTGAGCCACTGTCCCGCCGTTACTGCTTTGAGGTCGTCCACCAACCCCCGCATCCGGACCCATCGATCTTGACTGAGGAGGGTCAACAGGTCTCCATGAACCCCTGGCTCTGGTGCGCCTTTCCAGCCCATCTTGGAACGTCGCTTGATGATCACCACGTTCACAAAACGCGCGAGCATGAACATGCCCAAGACTCCGAGCCCCCACCAGTCGTGAATTATTCCGAGAATCACGGCCACGGCGACGGTCAGGGCTGGACCACAAAGGTAGAGCGCGGAAGCCGTTCCACCGGATAACATTCCAACAGGATTCGGGGGTGAGACGCTGATATTAACGAGCTGTCCAGTTTTGCCGACCCTCTGGAGAAAGCCTACGGTCGCTTGGTTCTCGACCCGAAAGACATACCCTGTCGTCAACGCGCCAGTTATTGGGTATTCACCCTGGTTGATTTTGGCCGCCTCCATTTGGAGGTGTATACCTGGTGCAATGAATAGGACATCAATGAAAGAGGCGGACCCGGTGAATGCGGTTCGGTTGGCAATCGCCTTGATGTTGGCGAGAGCGACGAGGCCGAAAACATTGAGACTGAGACCGGTAACTGCTGATCTATTTAGCATGTATGGGTAGGCTGGGGTGAAGTTCCTGTGGTGCTATCAGCATGGACTTGTGGGAGTATAATGCGATATAACCTACTAGGTGGAATATACTACCAAAGTTCTCAGTGGTGCTCGCTCGATTCTGGACGTAGGGCGCGGTAGGACAGAATTGAAACAGACGCCTGGTTGGCTGTCGACAAGGTTGTTAAAGGTCCACCGCCGCACTACACACAGGATGGGCGTGCCCAATCCCAGGGCGCAGCTGCACCTTGATCAGAAACACAGATGGTTATGTAAGTTCATTCATCCCGAAAATGGAGGAGACTTTTTGCATCGTTATCCCCACCGCAAGCACGCGCGCTCCACCATTTCGAATTCGTCCCTGCGCGTTCCACCATTCACCTCATTGCAAGGTGGCCTCACCCCTCTCCACTTCCGTCCATGATCTCCCGGGGCTAACCACCGTAGATGTGGGTGGGACATGTCCTCTATCAAAGATGTAATTCTTTACTTCCCCTGTTGAGGCGTCCCAATCCTCGACAACAGGGGGGCATGGGTTGGAACTTGGAGTAATCAATAACACGTGCGTACTGGTAGATTGCGCCATCAAGAATCCCAACTCGTGGACATCCAGACTCTTACACGCAAAATTCCCGTTGGCAGCAACGTGCTGATCCTATTTCGGTAATATAGGGCCTCCCACTACATGTTTCTTATTCCAGTCACTGCTAAACGCGCTAGCTAATTCATTCCGGCCATTGCCTTCACCTCAGAGGAGTCCTTCGCCCTTCGTCAATAGCTGGCATATTCGAATGCCTGCGTTTACACCGTCGAGTTGTTCCCCTCCCCGGCATTCCACCTAGTTCCGCGACCCACGCGCTGGCAGGAATCTCGCCAAGATCAATTAATGAGAATATCGAGATCGAGAAATGCGTCGTTCAAGCAAGCAACACACAGTAGTTATGCGAAACATGTGGTCAACTCTGGAGAGAGGGCTACTGTAAGTTGGAGGGGCGGGCCCTTGAAGTAGTCTAACGAGTTGAGGTAAGAGGTGGACTTGGCGAATACTTAGCAACGGGTGCTATATCCTACGCTTACTTTAACCACCAAATGGTGCTTGTTTCTCTGTCGACTTTATACACTTGCTCGAACAATAGTGTTCAACATTCAGATCTCAGATACAGGATACATGACGTTGTAAATAATGGGCTAACATTCAAAACAAAAAAGTGGCCATCGTGAGCAAAACGAGAACATGGAATGGAACACAGCGTCAACATAGAACTTTGTGGGGCTCATTACTTTCAGGGAGATGTATCAACCCCATCGCAATTGCCCAGTCTTCTCTCCTGCTCTCTTCGATAAGCTCCTTGGCCAACTCTAACCTACGGCTGTAGAATTTGGCTGGTTTGGCGAGATCTTCTGAGATGATCCTGTGATACATCTGCATGTTTGGCGTCACGGCGTTGCAAATGCCCAGCAGGGCAGCGGAGACGAATAATAAACCTGCAATCAAAACTCCACCAATGGTGGACGTGTTGACAGTAAGAGCAGCAGATGAGAACACCAGGAGTGTCGCGATGCTCGCGCCATAGCTCTCCAATATCGTCTCGTCGCGCATCCATTGTCCCGCCGTCACTGCCTTGACGTCATCCATCTGTCCCTGCATGCGAATCCATCGATCTTGACTGAGTAGGATGAGCAGGTCTGCGGAAGCACCAGGCTCCGGTGCTCCCTTCCAGCCCATTTTGGAACGTCGCCTGATGATCACCACGTTCAAAAGACGTGCGAGCATCAGCATTCCTAATACCCCCAGTCCCCACCAGTCGTGGATTACTCCCAGAAGCGCGGCGACGGTGACGGTCAGTGCCATTCCATAAATGTAGATCGCTGAAGCTATAGGACCAGTCGCAAAAAAATTGCCCCAAATCCTACTTGGGCAAGGGGGTGCAACGTTTACGCGAACGAGATGTCCCGTCTTGCCGATGTGCTGGAGATAGCCTACGGTTGCCTGGTTCTCGATTCGAAAGACATAACCCGACGTTAACGCGCCAGTTGTTGGGCATTCACCTTGGTTGATTTCGGATGCGGCTTGTTGGCAGTGTATGCCTGGTGCAAGGAATAGGACATCCAAGTAACAGGCGGTTCCGGTAAGCACTGTTCGGTAGGCAATTGTTTTGATATCGGCGAGAGCAACGAGGCCTGAAACATTGAAAAGGAAACCAGAAATTGATGATCTGTCTAGTGGCATGTTACGGGGATTCGTGACCGTGCTGTCAGAAATAACAGAATGAACTTTACGACCATGACGATATAGAACTTACCAGGGTAGAAAAAAAGTGGACCTGGAGCTGGCTGCGGGCAGTCGACAGAGCTCTTATAAGGCTACATATCCTTCGGATCTGAATGGCGCCCATTTGTTGGTGAAGCGTGTTGAAAGCGTGGAAAACAATGCGAACTGAGTAAGGCATTACGCTACTTCCCTGATACTAATTCAAACTTCTGTAGGGAGTGCCATCAAGGTAACTTGTCTCTACACAAAATTTCGTTGTCCAAATGCTAGATCGCATCTAATATATATGCTCTGACGAATCGACGATCTGCAAGTTTGAGCGAACCAAATTGAAGTAAAATGAGTCAAATGACCAAGCTCGAAGTTGTCGCGTTGAACGAACGTGTCAACACCTTGGCGCCCAACCACACGACAGTAGATATTGTGAACGGCGAGATTTAACTCGTGTCCGACTGCACCTTCATTGTGACACCATCCGGACATTTTGAAGTGTATGTATGATGATTGATCGAGGCGCGCTGCCAACTTGAATGTGTATTTGAATTTGTCCGCTAATAGCCACTGTAACGGAGCATTTGGAATTATTCGTGTTCCCATTTCGCATTCATGATTCCAGTACTGGTTATATCGAGGACTGCTCCTCTACCGTAGAGAGGTACGCAACGGCATGAAACTTTTATCGAACGAATTTTGTCACAAAAGTTCGTGTCGAATCACAGGGGGGTAATGTCCACTCGTTGGAATCACTCTCTGGCCATGTCTCCGCTATGTCGAGATCTTCCGCTGCCTCTCTGTTTCGCGAATCCTTACTGCGTGACACCTTCGCAGCCACTCAAACACTTTTGCCTATCTCTCCCGGCCCAGGAAGACATCAGTAGCGCTGGTGGAGCTGGGCGAGGAGGCAGCGGCATGGCAGTAGGGTTCAAGGGAATGCTTCAAGCTTCTCATCACATCACCCTCGCGGTCAACAGACCACGTGACAGGGCGGCGACATAACCTGTTGACCACTCACAGAATCTGTTTTATGCCCCGCGTGCAGAGTCGAAGCGAGTCTCTACCTTCGAAACACGAGCGTGCTGGGATATGCTCTTCGAGAAGACGCGTGTTACTTGGGATAGTTTCGGACGAGCGCTCAGCAGGCGCTTGTCTGTCTTGGATATCCGGGTCCTGTCTTCTGGCGACGCCACCACGGTTCACAGCAGATAGTATGGAGGAATTGCTTGTTGGCCTATCTCGACGCCAAAAGAGTCCTTGAGAGCTGAGATTCTGATAGACTATTTTGCAAGGCCGAGGTCAACTTGAATGCAGCGTAGCCATGGATATTTAGCACAAGACCAGGCTGATCTCGCGCAAGAAGACAATCGTTCAAGGTTTGGAGGACATTTCTCCCGTGCATACTGGATCCGCCCCTTGGCTCTGTCCTTTTTGCATTTTCTTTCCTCATCCTTTCAATTGTCCTCTCAGATGGTGTACCACTTACATTCACTCCAGTCGTCACAGAATGACTATTTCCACGAAAAGGACAGACTATTTTCATTCTGCTCTTTCCCCGCCTTCGCAATCCACCAGCGTTCGTGTATACTTGCTCGCGTCAGCACATTCAGATGGAGATGTACTAGAATCCCATCATACGTGGTTGAAGTTGCTTTCACGCGAGTCTCCGAGCTATGTATGCGCACCCGCGAACATCGTGCGTCCCCGTCGCAGACTTTGGAGGTGTCTCCTGCCCTTCCCAATCACAACAGTTCACGTCTCATTTGGATCCTCTATGCGGTCAGACGAAGCTCTCTCTTACGGCCTGCCCATCCTCGGGCCATGAAGGTAGACGTGACCCTGACGCTCAATGTTGGGTCAGGTGTTCATGCCTCTTGTTCTTGCGTGTATGCATGTCCTCGTACAAGTTGCGATGCAAACCATATCTAATGATAGTCTCTCGAACATCATCAATCTCGTCAACTGTTCTTGACGGCCGTTGTTATTATTCATCCCAGGCACCCTCTTCGCTTGACTTTGAATGTGCGATCTGGATTCAAAGCGACAACTGGCCTCCTCCATCGAATTTCCCGGTGTACTTGGACAACAGGGATCAAGCAAACGCCTGCAACACGGTTGCGACCCATGCGAGGGGTCCTTTTCAGCTACGTGGGTTCGCCGCGCGTTCTCTGGCGTTGATTATTTTTAACTGATCGCATGCCCGGCGTATTGTCCAGGAATGGGGATGTCTTCGCCGTCTGACGCTTTGCACTGGCAGTCGACTGTCCGGAAGGTCAAGAAGAGCATGTATTGAGAAACGATGCTAACAGGTTCTGATCAGTATGTCAGTGGTCCCAATGTGGCTTTCATGCTTCGTGGTACGGGCCTATCCTAGCAGGAACACTTCGAGAGAAGGGGATAGGTCGTCAAGCTAAAGGAATTCAAAACCACCTAGAGAGGTCAACCGGTCATGTTTGGTTAATTGGCCCTTGCAAGGTGTCGCATCGATGTACTACTGATACTAGTAGGAAGGCATATCTTCTAGCAATACAGTCAAGATTTCTGGGTACTGTTTTCGGAGAGGAAGTTCAAGATCAGAATATCTGGATTCCAACAAACCAAATCGAAACGTTTTGAATGGTAGCTGCTTAGCATAGTAAACATTGGGCGGGCATTCCGAGTCATGGGCAGGAGATGCGTGAGAGGGTGGTATGAATTATAAAACGTCATCATGGAGTAACCTTTTGGGCCTTGCCTGCGGGGGAAGGCATCATCCCCATCGCAATAGCCCAGTCATCTCTGCCGCTCTCCTGGATAAGCTCCTGGGCCATATGCAGCCTACGCTCGTAGTGTATTCCTGGTCCGTCTTGAGAGAGAATTCTTTCAAACATCTGCAAATTTGCCGTCCAGGTATTGCAAAGTCCCAGTAGGGCAGCGGAGACAACCAATAAACCCACAATCATAACTCCACCAATGGTCGATACGTTGACAGTAAGAAAGGCAGCTATGAACACGAGGAGGGTCGCGCCGCTCGCGGCATAACTCTCCAAGGTTGTCTCGTCTCTGAGCCACTGTCCCGCCGTTACTGCTTTGAGGTCATCCACCCACCCCCGCATCCGAATCCATCGATCTTGACTGAGTAGGATCAGGAGGTCTCCATGAGCTCCTGGCTCTGGCGCGCCCTTCCAGCCCATCCTGGAACGTCGCTTGATGATGACTACATTCAAAAAGCGCGCGAACATGAACATCCCCAAGACTCCAATCCCCCACCAGTCGTGAATTATTCCGAGAATCACGGCCACGGCGACGGTCAGGACCGGACCACAAATGTAGAGCGAAGATGTTCCACCAGATAAAACTCTGATAGGCACTGGGGGTGAAACGCTGACGTTGACGAGCTGCCCAGACCTGCCAACTCTCTGGAGAAAACCTACGGTCGCTTGGTTCTCGACTCGGAAGACATAACCCGATGTCAACGCGCCAGTGGTTGGGTATTCACCCTGGTTGATTTCTGCCGCCTCCATTTGGAGGTGCATTCCTGGTGCAATGAATAAGACATCGAGGAAAGAGGCGGTGCCCGTGAATGCGGTTCGATTGGCAATCGGCTTGATATTGGCGAGGGCGACGAGGCCGAAAACATTGAGACTGAGACCGGTGACTGATGATCTGTCTAGCATCTATTGGGTAGGTTGGGGTGAAGTTGCTGTGGTGCTATCAGCATAGCCTTGTGGGAGCATGATGCGACAAAGCCTACTAGGTAGGATATACAACAAGCTTGTTCTCAGCGGCTAGTACTCGCTCGATTTCAGGTGCAGGACACGGAAATTCTGACCAGACGTCTGGATGATTGTATGAAAGGCAAACTGGATTGAGTTTACGGACGGATTGCAGTGATATACGGAGACGTCCAGAGTTCAGATAAGAAGGTATCGCAGGATCAGGACGCAAGTTACGTTTTGTGGAGCTTGAAAATCTAGCAACAGTCGCGCGATCTACCAGGCTCCGATTCAACTGCTCGATTATCTAATATTCAGGCCTATTGCTCTTGCGTATATGCGCCCTTTTCATTCAGGTTACAATGAAAACCACCCAAATGATGATAGGATCATCGATCCCCTCAACATGGTATCTTGATGGCCTTTAGTAAGTCGTTGCTCACCCAGCCATACGGGACCTACCATTCAGATCGGTCTGCACCCCTTTTGTCTTCCGAAGAATCCGAACTCATGTCCAGCTTGTTGTCGAGGCGGACGATCCGCATCATCGTCGTGAGCGTGGGGCTCTCGACGGTCTTTGATATAGATACGTTGTCTGACATCCTTTGTCTACGCTGTTACTCGCAACTTACTGGTGTCGGTACTTTGGATTCGGTCACGTTGACATCCTCGAACCACAGAAACCAGGTCTCACGTTGCATACACACAGGCTTTGTCTATATACAATCCACAGAATGAAGTAGGACTGGTTGGACGATCGCACTTCATTACGTGGGCTATACATCGATAGTTGAAAGCCTAAACTTTACGCGCCCAGTGTTCTTCTGATGATATTCTCAGCTATGCACGTTCATTCATCCCTTTATTAATGCCTCCGATTCAGAAACCGGGTGTCTTGATCGTCTGGCGTTCCTGAACCCGCCCGACAGACGAATGTTCAGATCGTCAAAAGTTTTGTTGTCAAGCCGAGCTTCACGTCTTCGGGAAACGTGGTATGGTCTCCAGATCTGGGCACTTTCTGAAGCAAAGGAAGCCGAACCGTCAATAAAATGCATGTTACAAGATAGTAGTAATTAGTTCGTTTAATGTCCCATCAAAACACTGCGTCCATCGTGGCCCATGCACAAAATTTAGATCAAATTGAATCATTTCAACGCCAATAACCGTGGTTGCTGGAGGTAAGCAGAGAAGAGATCTCGGGTAGTAGTGCGGTATCCAAAGGATGAGGTCGCCAGATGGACTTCGGAGCCAGCCATCATTGTGGAGTCTCCATGTGCAAGCAGTGCGGTAGGAAACCTGAGGTTTGGAGACGTGTGGTAAGGACGCCAGATATTGAGGGTCATGGATGTCACATGGCCCTGTCTCGGCATCCCAAATCCGCAACGTCTTGTCCGTAGACCCGGAGACAAGACGCATTCCATCAGGCGAAAACCGGACTGATGTGACCGAAGAAGTGTGTCCATTGAAGGGCTCAACCATGACAGATCCCGTCTTGGCATCCCAGATCCGCACCGTTTTGTCGACAGAGCCTGAGACGACGCGTTTTCCATCAGGCGAAAACTGGACTGAGGTGACAGCTGAGGCGTGTCCCTTGAAGGGCCCAGCTACGATAGACCCTCTCCCGGCATCCCAAACAAGTACTGTTTTGTCTTCGGACCCGGAGACGACCAGCTTTCCATCAAATGAAAAACCGACTGATGTGACCGAATCACAATGTCCCTTAAACGGCCCAGCCGCTACAGACCTGGTTCCAACATCCCAAATAAGTACGGTTCTGTCTTCAGACCCGGAGACGACAAATTTTCCATCAGTTGAAAATGCGACTGAGGTAACCGAATCAGCGTGTCCCTTGAAGGGCCTAGCCATGGTAAACCCTGTCTCGGCATTCCAAATCCGCACACTTCTGTCGCAAGACCCGGAAACGATACGCCTTCCATCAGGTGAAAACCCGACTGATGTGACCATGGACGTGTGTCCCTTGAAGGGTCCGACTACGACAGAGCCTGTCTCAACACTCCAAATCCGCACTGTATTGTCGTTAGATCCGGAGACGACGCGCGTTCCATCAGGTGAAAACCAGACCGATGTGACCATTGAAGTGTGACCATTGAAGGGTCCAGCCAAGGCAGATCCCACCTGGGCATCCCAGACCCGCACGGTTTTGTCCGAGGACCCGGAGACCACGCGCTGTTCATCAGCTGAAAATCCGACTGATGTGACTCCAGCAAGATGCTCTGTCATAACGCTCTGTGATGATAGCACGCGATCAACACCGCGGTTCTTCGTTCGAACTATCTCCCTGAATTTGTGACCATAAATGCGTCGAATGTGTGAACTCTCTCGCCACATTGGCACTGCAGAGATATACAAGTGCGGGGTGCTCTGAGAAATGATTTCCTGAAAAACGTCCATGAACTTCACGACCTCGATTGCGAGATCAGCCAATTCCTCGTTATTGTTCTATTTCATTGTCAATTTACAAACAATCTGATGGGGGATTGACATACCCTATACCACTCTTCGAATATTTCCATGACTGGTTTGACCACTTGGTTTTCGCCCACCAGACTGATTGCCTCCAACCAAAAGAGCAGTTGAGAGCGCATGAAAGAATCAAGATCGTCGAGATCAGATGGTGTCGGGTGCGAAAGATGGATATGAGTCGCGAAATGCTGACAAGCGTATGCAAGGGACTTCGGAATGGAGTTCTGAACACGTTGACGTAGGTCATGGACACGTTCATTTAATAAATGAGACGTCTCAAGACCACATATATTGAAACGTAGTTGTTCTTTCATGAGCCGCAGGCAGTGACGAGCGAGAAATCGGTGCCGATCCGGAATATCGATGAACCATGGCTTGCCCCCACAACGCTTGGGGTCTGTGAGATAATCGGCAATAGAGGCGTGGAGGATCTTGATTGGCTGACCTTCACTGTACCGAAGGAGAAATCGCAGAGATGAGAGCATGGTGGATGATGAGCGTTTCAGTGCCAGAAGCTGATCAATGGCTAGGACAGTCATTGGTACCCGTCCAACAAGGACAACACCGACAACGGCGCGGAACTCGTCGACGAAGCGGGCATTCTTCCACTCGCCAACAGACTCCAGAACAATAGCATATAGACCATCAAGTCGTTCAACGCTGCTGGCACCTTTCGACATCAGCAGATACTCGAGGCTGATTTGTGGATGAAAAGAATTTTCAACGAACGATACCACCGTTGACGCTGAAATGAAGACCCCCTCCACGTAACGTGAGAGTTGTAGTATGATGGGACACTCTGGCCGGTAAACTGGTAGCCCACTCGATGGGCGGCTGTCACGGATTCTTCGCACGCCAACCTCCAAGAATTTGAGCACATCCTCCGTGGATGCTGGAAGCTCAACTCGATTGATGTGATTGATGTTTGGGGATGTCGAGAATGCCTCGACGATGTTCGATTCCGGACGACTGGTGATCAGAAATCTGAGTGGGGGAGGAAGCGACGTGAATCTCTTCGCTATAAGGTCTACGAGGTCCTTGCGAGTTTTGTCGTCTCCACATTCATCAAGAGCATCTAGGATAACGAGGAGAGGAGTCTGGAGTTTATGTTCGCATGCGGTCAAAGGTTCATGAAGAAGCTTTGTGAATTGGGTGTCAAGGGACTCGGTGGTTATCTTGGGATTTTGCTTGAGAGCTTGATCGATATAAAACCGAATATACAGATTGTTGATGGCGAGTTGATAGGCGATAGTGCGGATGACCAAGCTTGGATGACTCGAGATGGGGTTGTCCCTTTCAAAGAATAGGTATGCAACGCGTGGTCCTTGACGTTCCTTGGTAACACAGAATTCCTCGGCAACAGAATTGACTACGGCGCTCTTCCCCGAGCCTGCATCACCGCAAAGCCAGTGGATCTTGGTATCGGAGGATAGGTCGCTGGCCCACTGGAGAATGGGGTCGATGGTCTTCCGACGTGTGCCCTTAAGACATGGCAAGCGTCCAGACGGGTCCATTTTAGCAGGGTCGAGGACTTGATTGAGATTCAGAAGCGCTAATAACACCTATGAGCAATAGGTTATTAAGAAAATATATCGACCAACATAGCTCTGCATGATGTTGAATAATTTTGGGTAGCAGAGTGCGCCAGAAGACACCCGTACAGTCGAATAAAAAACCGTCATTGGGGGTAAGACATATACGAGAGCATGGGATGCCAGTGAGTTATGGAATGCCATCAAAGGTAACCTTTTGAGCCTTACCTGACGAACGAGTTATCATCCCCATCCCAATAGCCCAGTTATCCCTCCCGGTCTCCTCGATAAGCTCAATGGCCAAATCCACCCTACGCTTGTAGGGTTTGGCTGGCCTGTCTTGAGAGACAATGTGGCCAAACATCTGCAGGTTTGACGTCCAGGAGTTGCAAAGTCCCAGCAGGCCAGCGGAAGCGAGCAATAAACTCCCAATCCAAATACCACCGATGATTGATATATTGACAGCAAGAGCGGCAGATGTGAACACAAGGAATGTTGCGAAGCTGGCGCAGTAGCTCTCCAATGTGGTTGCGTCTCTGAGCCATTGTCCCGCCGTTACTGCTTTGATGTCCTTCGACAGTCCTCGCATTCGAAACCATCGATCTCCGCTGAGTAGGATTAACAGGTCTCCAGGAGCGTCCGAGCTCAATGGTCCCTTCCAGCCTATCTCGCTACGTCGCTTGATGATCATCACATTTATAAGACGTGCGACCATCAGCAATCCCAATACTCCAAGTCCCCACCAGTCGTGGATTGTTGCTAGAAGCCCGGCCACGATGATGGTCAACGCGATTCCACAAAGGTAAATCGCTGAAGGGATAACACCAGTCGCAGAAAGAGTACCCCAAATCCTACTTGGACTCCAAGATGAAACGTTTATGGGAACGAGATGTCCCGTCTGGCCGACTTTCTGGAGAAATCCCACGGTTGCTTGATTCTCGACTCGAAAGACGTAGCCCGACGTTAGCGCGCCAGTCGTTGGGTATTCACCGTTGTTGATTTTTTCGGGTGAATTTTGTTGGAGGTGTATTCCTGGTGTGATGAATAAGACATCAAGGAAAGAAGCGGTTCCGGTAAATGCAGTTCGATTGACAATTGCTTTGAGATCGGCAAGGGCGATGAGGGAAGCATAGAATCCGAAACCAGTGATTGATGATGTGCTTAGCATGTTACAGTGGGATGAAGAGACTGTCGTGAACCGTGGACTCGCTGTCGTGCTGTCAGAATGACATTGATGACCACAATGATATGAAACTTACCAGGATAGAGCGTCTATTGGGTACAGGCAGGAGTCTCACTTATAAGCTCACATCCTTGATTCCTTGGGATCTGAATTATATAATCCATATGTTGGGAATTCCTGTGAAATAGGCGCGTTGGAAGGAGCGCCTGGATCATCATGAGAGCGCCAGAGAGCGCCAATCGAAGCGCGCGGTGAGCCAGCTCCAATCGAAGAAATGACTCGGAGTTCAAATGACACTGAAGTTGGCACCCCATCATCCTCGTGTCCAACTTATTACCTGAGTCTCTTGGCATTATTGAACTATGTAACACCGGTGCCCTGCGTTCATTTACAAGTTTGTAAGGGATTATTTCTCAGTTCGACCTACCAAAGAGTCTGATTCTTCAAAGCACACGGACGTGCTGGGGTCACTGCCTGGATGCATATGTACTTCGAGAAGACGCGCATGTTGCTAAAGTTGGCTGGAATGGTTTCGGGCGAGGCTCTGGGTCCAGACGCCCACCGCTCGGCCACGTCATGTACGTCCCTTCATATCTACCCAATACGCCGAGAATCGAGAGCTGAAGCGCTGAGATTCCAGTGACAAACTGGAACCCGACCTGGCCGATTTTCCCACTTTCTGTAGTGTATGACTCACCAGGTAAGGATCTCCTCCACGACCTTCAATGGCTTCTGGTACTTGTCTCCTTCTTTTCAATCGCTTTTGTTAAGTTCTCGATGCGTCCACTGAAACCGAGACGAAGCTCTCTTATCACCCGCTCTCGAGCCGACGAGGACAGACGCAAACCCAACGTTCACTATTGGGTTCATGTCTGTGCAAGTGTTGTTTCGTGCCCTGGTTCTTACTATGTGTATACGTCTTAAACTTCAAGTTATGGGTCGTCCTCATTCCAGTCGCAGTGCGAACTACCGAGTCCAATGAACTTGCCGGTAGTGTACCAGACGCTGCCGCACTCATCAACACGACGTTCTCGATTCATTCTTGATTCTTGATGTCTCCGCGCCGACGCCAAATACACGATCTCCCCATCGTCGTCTTCGCCCGTCTGCACTTGCTTCATTGATCGCACGTCCGGTTTATTGTCGGCGGACGGGACGTCTCCACCGTTTGACGTTTCGATGGACGACTGTCCGGATCTCTTCAAGCTGCGGGAGCTTAAGAATCATGCCTCTGATAATGTCGGGGAGCAGTAATGCCTCGGGATAATGCCCAATAACATCTCTAAGGCGGTAAGTGCAATTTTACACTTTGGTGGATCTGAGCAGATGACGGATGTGGTGAATGGGAATGGTAGACAACCCGTGTCGTTCAGTCCTAGCGCACACGCAAACTTGTAACTCCGGAAAAAGAGACAGATTTGTTATGACATCGTACAAACATCTGGAACATCTAGAACTCGAACTCGAACGTTTAAACAGTGGTAACCTCTGGCAGTCGGGTGGCCTGCCCGCATACATCCACCCCGCATCCTGCCGCAGGTAGCAGATTTGAGTGCAATCTGACATAAATGTGAGAGGTCTTCAGTGAACAACCCGAGCTTGCCGAAATGCACAAGCATTACTGTAATGTCGAGGGTTCAGCGCAATTTCCTCTCCGAGGTCTGGGCCCTTGATGTAGATGGGTGACTGTTAAGCAAAGAAACGGAAATGAGATATGAAACGAACCCGCGGGTGTCACTGATTTGGTCTTGGAGAAACCAGGTGGTTACATTTGGAGAATTTCTCTGTTGAATCGTAAGGATCACTCCTGGTCAGTCTACTAGTGCGGGTTATTAGATACTCTCGACAAAGAACGTACATTGGCAAAAGCGAATGCACTCGTGTAGGAGACGGAACGAGGTGCCGCGTTCGTGTTCGCATTATTCTCCAGGATGATGATCTGGTCGTCTCCAATGTTCTGGACTCTGCACTGCCGAATCAATAAGAGTAAGCCACCATCCATGTCAACGGTCAGTACAATACCTGCTGCTTGGTAGCCTCCATGTCGCGGTGGTTAACAGAGGCTGGTCATCGCCAACGAGATCAACAGCTAAGCCGGACCGCATGAAGATATCAAACACACCATCTTTGGGGGCCTGGGACATTGTGGGA
Source organism: Aureoboletus auriporus (assembly GCA_038089615.1). NCBI lineage: Eukaryota > Fungi > Basidiomycota > Agaricomycetes > Boletales > Boletaceae > Aureoboletus > Aureoboletus auriporus. Next base: position 17,001 of record JBBPLF010000654.1, read on the forward strand.
GTTGAATGTTAAACTTTGATTTCTTGAGCTTTACTGACAGAATGCGTTGATGGTGGGCCAAGCAGGCGAGACTCGTATTTATAGGTTCAGTACAAAGCCCAATTTTCACCTTTCGGTCTTTAATTCGGATATTCGATCGAATTGTATCGCGGAGGAACTTCGCATCCGTAGTGGCGCGGAAAGCAGCAAGCGGGCGTCGCTCCTACGGCAGTACCTCACCTGCCCGCTCTCTCTAGGTGCAACATATTTTAAGTCAGGCTCTTTGTTCCCAAGTTAATTGTAATCTTGTACGTTCTTGGAGACGAGTGTCGTTACTGAGCCTCTTTTTCCCACTCGGTTGACGGGCTTCATGCCAGAAATTATTTAGCATGGGTTGGCAGCATAGCCCGATATTCCTAAGGGTAGGTCAGATCATTATTGTTGTAGAAAAACCATAACCTACACACTTGGGAACGAAAAAGATGTGAATGGGATACGACCAGGTAGGGATCGTATACGAAATGGGTTAGTCTCAGCTGCTCACCAGACTAGGACCGTATCCATTTTGAAAGTTAGACTTAGTGCCAAGGAGCTATTTAGCGCTGGGTCACCGCTGGTCCCCACGGTGCCTCACAGCAATGACGACACTTGAAATTCATTGTCGCTGATATCGACCGCAGCTAAGGTGTCATAACACCGACGACTCACAGGGTTGCTTCAAGTTGGAACTCGCCGTGGCAAGGAACGCAAGCGGAACTGAACGGGAAAAAAAAAGAAACATCTTTAACTTTTGGGACAGTGGGACGTACAAGATTATGAACTTGGAATAAAGTTAGCGACGACTTTCGGGAGCAACCCGCAAGGCTAAACCCTACTAATTCGGATCAGACAGAACCAAGAAGGCAGGCGGAAGAAGGCGAATGCGTATTGAAGAGACCGAGAAGCTTTGTGGGAACGTAGTTATACCTGACAAACGCGGTATCAATGTAGTCCGTGAATTTTTTTTTCAAGAAACAAACAAACAACAAACCAGGGGTGGGCAAACGTCGCACTCAACGACTCAGCGATCTGGTCTCTAAAATCATCTTTTCTATGTCTGTCGGAAGTACTCAGCCCGCAAATACCTTTCGAAAGTCAAACGGCACGCACTGGCTCAGTGTGGCACGCTAGTAGTCCCGCCAATCTCAGAAGAGTAAGTATAACCTTAAGCCGTTACAAAAACTGGAAGACTCACGCTGACGGACCAAGAATCCACAAAATAACAACATGTATGTGAACAGTCACCGTGTTTCGGAACACTATGGGAATCGGAATTTCGAAAGGTCAGAAGGTGAGGTGAGGCTAGTGAGGTAATCAGTATTATACTTATCTCAGTCTCTCACAGTCACCGGTGCGACTATATGAGTTTGTGGTGCCCTGTTACCACTCGGACCCTTTGTCGGCAAAAATCCTGAGAAAAACATACAGTGAGCAACAAAACTGTTCCAATAACTAACCCTGACACAGTGCACGAAGTGCACTGCATGCATATGTGGGAATTTCGCTTAGTATTGGCATGGCCAAACAGAGTATACATTCTTGGCTACAAACCGACCCTTGGATCATGTGATTTGGTCCAGTGGTTGTGGTAATATAACCATTTTAAATCACTCATGTCATTGGAACAGTTTTGTTGCTGATATCAAGGGTATTGCAAATTAGTATGA
>JBBPLF010000655.1:0-18630 GCA_038089615.1 Aureoboletus auriporus
ACTATCCTATGCAATCTCTGGTCTCCCGAAGTACTTGTGTGTGACAATGCTTTGAGGTTCTTCGTCACACCCACGTCTGGAGCCACGTATCAAGTGCTCTCAGTTCATACGAAAGCGCTAGAGAGAGAGCGGTTATATCCTCAGCATTATTTGTTCCTATGATTCGTTTGCACGATCTGACGACGGCAAATCAATGAATCTAACAATTACTAAACATTCTTGGGAGTTCCTTTGCATTCTATTGCTTAGTAATTCCCTTTTCCCTTCCCTATATAAATCCTATGATACCAACGATGAACCTCATGCTTGACCTACCTGGAATAGCATCATACCTTGCATCATCCCTTGATCCCTTGGATCCCTCGTCTTCCTAGAAGTGCTCATCCTACTCTGAGTGGACACTCCTTCAAAACCCTCGAAACCACCAACAATTGTCTTATCATTGAAAGAACCCTTGAACACTTGAACCATCCATGATGAACGTTCATCTTGGACAGAACTTTTGAACTGACCAGGTCTATGTTCACCTCTACCCAAGTTGAGCGTAACACATGCATTCTAGGCTTGTGAGGTACGCGTGTCCACACAGTATTATTGCAGTTGCATGCAGTAATTTGCCATATAGACCCAAGATGTCTTCAAGAATGTGGGTGTGTCTTGTATTTCAGCTTTGTATGGCCTCAATGTATTTTAATGCCTTGGACAGTGCTAGGGAGACAATGTGCTTTTCAAGGTTCCAAACAAAGCCGATATATGTTGTTGACAAGCTGAATGGTTGGTCTTTTGCTGGATTCCCATGGAATTCCTAGTACAGACAAGGTGTTGTCTATATCTTGTAGGTTGTACATGAATTGTGCATCATGGGGAGAACAAGAAGATGCACAGGATAGGTTCTTGATGGGAAAAGCACAGTTTTCATTGAATTCTTCATGAATTCCTGCATTCATTTCGGCACCTTTGAACCATATGCAACTACCTTGTCATTTTAGGCCTCCTTGCACCTTGATTTGATTGTGCCATTGGGCACACTTATTGTTGTAGTTGCTTAAGTGTTTAGTTCTGATGTATAGGAATAAATGATTGTCTACCCATTTGTCAAGTGGGCCGATGCCTTGTGATTGGAAAATTTCAGCACTGGCATCAGCTAGTGATCCATATACTCCTGCCAATGATGTTGCTCCAAATGCAAGGCATGTGTCTACATAGAAAGAGTCCTTGTCTGCTCGCACGACCACTGCTGGCCATTGTGTTTTGTGGAGTGGTATGATTCTGTATGGTTCTGCAACATCTCATGTTGCCACTTCGGAGCCTAGTGGGAGCCATGATATTAAAAGGTAAATAATGGAAATTTTTCCCCAAGAGGCAGGGAAGTCATTAGCATCAATGTATGAGTTGATTTAGGGGTTAGGATATCTAATTGAAGGAGATATTGTTATGGTTTTCCCTTATAACCCATCTTTTCCTTACGTCTATGGACTCGATGTTTCTCCTCATGTCTTTGCAAGACACTTATCTTCTTTTCCTAATTAGTTCCTCTGGTTCCGAACCGGAACCTATCAGAACCACACTTCACTTCATTGCCTCATCCTTTCACCTTCAACCAGAACCACAGGAATTCCTCTGGAATTCCTCAGAATCACATTCTATTACATTTCGGAACCTAACTCTTTCGTCTTCAACCAGAACCACAGGAATTTCTTCGGAATCCTTTGGAACCACATTTTCTTATGTAATGCACCAATTACTCCTCATCATCATTCTCCTTATATGATGACTTGTATTCCCCTTATTCATTCACATAGCCTTGATACTGTGCACACTGCCCTATGCAGTACACAGTAGTATAGCCTCTGCTGCACGCATAGGATTGCGCAGCATAAAGGATCATATAAGTAGTTACTTGACTGAGCCTGTATTCCCCAGCTAGTTCTATGCAATCCAGTGTTGTTACTTAGCACATCCATGAGCCCCAAGTGTGTGCATTGGGTAGTGAGACTCTCATCCTCTTTGTTTCACTCACAACAAGTCTACGAACTACTTCAAGTGTTCGCTGTGCTACATTCTGACACCCAGCGTTAAAAAAAGAACTAGCTCTTCAACTCCATCTCTGTCCCTCAACAGAAAGATATGCCCACCATTTCCGGACAAGGATCTCGATGAGGACGGACCATACGTCCCTCCTCTGACTTATCAGACAACACTCCTATACCTTCCATACTCTTTGCACTTCCAGCACCAATCCCCACTGAGGACTGGAGGATCCAAGAGGCACCACCAATCCCTAGACAACCACCACCCTCAGAACCCCACTCCGACATTGAAATATCAGACCAAGGAAGCAAAGACATTGAACTCAAGGCTGGACTCCCAGCAGATTTCTCTGGAGATCCGAAGGACGCTTTTCATTGGAAGATGGCCATGACAGCCTACTTCAATATGAACCAAAAGTTCTACAATGAGAATGCTAAGGTCTTAACCGCCCTTGCAAAGATGAGCAAGGGTCGAGGAAGCGCCTTCTCGGAATCCTTCTATATGCAGCTTGCCAACAACACTATAAAGGACCTTACCTTTGCCAAGCTCATGGAATTATTTGAGAAGACCTTCTTCCCCTTCGATTACAAGAACCAAGCCAGGGACCAGTTAGACAAATTGGTACAACAAGGGAAGAGTGATACCGGATACACCAACTACATCACTGCCTTCCAGGCTGCAGAAGCCATTGCAGGAATAGAAGATGAATTAACCAAGATAAACTATCTCATGAAAGGACTGGACCCTGACATCTCCACAAAGATCCTCTTCATCAATCCCATCCCTGACAAACTCTCGGAATAGCTCTGGCTTGCCAGAATATTCCATGCTCAGAACAAAAGGATTGAGGATCTGTGGAAGGGACGAAAAGTAGACTTCCAGAGCAAAGGAAGATATACCAAGGACCCAAATGCCATGGATGTTGATGCAGTCTGCATCAACTCCACCAGACTTTCACCAGTAGAAAAGGCCAAACACATGAAGAACAACAAGTGTTTCAGATGCCACTGGGTAGGATGCTGCCCTTGAAACCACACCTGAGACCAATGTCCTGAGGGACAAGGAAAGAGCAACAATGGGACCCCTCCTCACTCACAGAGGAATCCTGCTAGGAATGAACATGTCAGGAAGACTAAGTTTGAAAAGTACCAGGACACCTTAAAAAAAAGGGGTGTTACTGAGGAGGAACTCGTACGCACACTCGACATCCTCTACAATATTAACAAACCAGAAACCGTTGCCACAACCCAGGTTGAAGAAGAAGAAATCCCAAAGAAGGATTTTTAGACAGGAGGAAAGGGTCAACGCTCTCCAATCCCAAAGTAATAGCTCCAGCATTCTTGTCTGACCCAAACAGTGAATCTATGTGAATTCCTATTTCACTGTTCGAACAAGAAAATGACCAAATCGTCGACATGTTTGCCCTCATCGACTGCAGAGCAAGCAGAGACTTCATAGATCGCGATCTAGTGAAGAAGAAAGGATACAAACAGATCTGACTGGACAAACCAAAGAAGGCACAAAACGCGGACGGATCTCTGAATACCGGAGGGATCATTCATCACAAGGTGATCCTTACCATCCGGATCAGGGAAGTAAATAAGAAGAGAGAATTCCTCGTCATAAACTGTGGAAAAGAAAACCTAATCCTCGGAATAACATGGCTCCGAGAGACCAACCCCTCGATAAACTGGACTACAGGAGAAGTCACCCTCCCAAATAAACCAAAGACTCCACGACATGATTCCCCAAAAGCAATATGTCAAAGATACCTCGTCCAATACCTGGAACTGGATCCAGATGAAAAGATAGCTAAGATGTGGAGGAAGAGAATCAACAAAAGGATAGAAACCCTCATCGGAAAAACCACACTTGCCACCAAACTTGCAGCCCAAGAGAAATCCAAGGAAGAAATGCTCCCACCTGAATACAAAGACTTCGCTGATGTCTTTGCTGAACGATAAGGAGATGAACTACCACCTTCTTGACCGTTCAACCATGGAGTGGACCTCGACGCAACCTTCGTACCCAAGGTAGCCAAAGTATATCCTTTGAACCCCAAGGAGAAAGAAGCTTGCAAGGATTTCATTGATGAACATCTGAAATCTGGGAAAATTGTCCCATTCAAATCCCCACAGGCATCCCCTTTCTTTTTTGTACCGAAGAAAGATGGATCTGTACGTCCTTGTCAGGACTATCAATATCTCAACTCCCATACCATCAAAAATGCCTACCCACTTCCTCTTATTTCCGATCTTATTGACCAACTCAAGGGATCATCCATCTTTACCAAAATGGATATCCGATGGGGATATAACAATATCCTCATCAAACCACAGGACAGATGGAAAGCCACATTTATAATGCCAATGGGACTTTTTGAACCAACAGTGATGTTCTTCGGCATGTGTAACTCCCCAGCAATGTTTCAGACCTTGATGAACCATACCTTTGCGGATCTCCTAGCCAAAGGATGGTTAATCATCTATATGGATGATATTCTCATCCATTCCAATGACCCAATAGTACACCAAGAGCGAACTTGCTGAGTCCTACAAAGACTCCAAGAACACAAACTGTCCCTGAAACTGAAAAAGTGTTTCTTTGACAAGTAGGAAGTGGAATACCTCGGAATGATCATCCGAGCAGACCAGATCCAGATGGATCCAGTAAAACTAAAGGCCATCGATGAATGGCAACCCCCTAAATCTGTCAAAGCAGTCCAATCATTTATCGGATTCTCCAACTTCTCCACAAAGGCAAAACCCCTTCATGACTTAACCAGAAAAGGCACTAAATGGGAATGGACCAAGGAGTGCAATGAAGCCTTCTCTTCTATCAAACGAACCTTCACCCACAAATACCTGACGTTACAAAACCTTTCACAGTTATGATGGATACCTCACTAACAGCCATAGGAGCTGTCCTCATGCAAAATGACAGCAATGGAGATCTCCACCCTTGTGCCTACCTTTCCAAGACCCTCTCGCCTGTGGAACCCAACTATGATATCTATGACCAAGAACTCCTAGAAGTTATTCGTGCCCTCGAAGAATGGAAACACTACTTACAAGGAACTGGACTTCCAGTAAAGGTCATCACTGACCACAAAAACCTCACATATTTCAAGGAACCCCAGAAACTCTCTAGGAGGCAGGCGCGTTGGATGCTATTCCTCCAGGACTTTGACCTTCATCTCTCTCCTGTCCCTGGCACATAAATGGGACCAGCAGATGCTCTGTCTCAATGAGATATTGTGGATACTTCCCTAGATAACCAGGAAGTTACCCTTCTACCCAAAGACATTTTCACCCGCGCTCTCGACCTCACCCTAGTCGAAAAAATTACAGAATCAACCCCATCTGACCCTTTCATTGTCACTGCCCTCAAGGCACTCAATGAAGGTACCCCTTTGATCTCCAAATCCCAACCACACAACTGGGATTACACAGATGGAATGTTACACTACAAACACCATCTCTATGTTCCGGAACCAGCACGACAGGGGCTTGTCTGCCTCACACATGAAAGCACCCATGGAGGACATGGCGGAATCTTTCGCACTACCAACCTCATGCAGCGTGATTATTGGTAGCCTGGCATGACCACCTTTATCCGCAAATTTGTTCAAGGATGTGTGGTCTGCCAGGCTAACAAAATCAATACCCATCCTACCACACCGGCGTTGACTCCTCTTCCTTCTACCTGTACTCACCCTTTCCAGCAGGTCTCAGTTGACCTCATCACTGATCTCCCTCTTTCTCTCACCTTTGATTCTATCATGGTCGTGGTCAACCATGGGCTTACAAAGGGGGTAATCCTCATCCCTTGTCATAAAACCATTGATGCTGCTGGAGTTGCTCAACTATTTTTCACAAATATATTACAACACTATGGACTCCATGACCACTGCATCTCTGACAGAGGACCCCAATTTGCACCTGCCTTTGCACGAAAACTTGCCAGACTGCTAAAATACAAGCTAAAGCTCTCATCTGCATACCATCCCCAAACCAATGGAGAAACCGAATGAGTAAACCAGGAACTCGAGACCTACTTATGCATATTCTGTAATGGACACCCAGAACAATGGGCAGAATTACTCCCCATGGCAGAATTCTCCCACAATTCTGCTGTTCATTCCTCCACCCTGAAATCCCCTTTCTCCCTCATCCTGGGATATGAACCCTGCTCTTATCCTTCAATCGGAAAGACATTCCTCCCCACATTGGAAACACACCTATCGGAACTAGAGGAAACCTGACAGGAGGCCCTTGCTCCGCATGAAAAAACCCAATGGATCATGAGGGAACGAACTTCTTCCAAGTTCCACCCCTGGGAAGTTGGTGACAAGGTTTGGCTGGAGGGAAGGAACCTCTGACTGCGGTACCTGTCAAGAAAACTATCCCCCAAACAAGAAGGACCATTTGAAATCACACAGGTTATCTCCCCTGTGTCGTACTGCCTTAAACTACTGCCCACCTGGAAGATCCATGATGTCTTCCACACCTCTCTCCTATCCCCTTATCGAGAGACTGCGGAGCACAGCCCTAACTTCTCAGATCCACCGCCTGAGTTGATCAGCAGAGAAGAGGAATATGAAATAGATTCCATTCTCTCACATCAGGGAACACGAGGACAAAGGCAGTATCTAGTATCCTGGAAAGGATACTCCGCAGCAGAAAATACTTGGGAACCAGAGAGAAACCTCCAACATGCACAAACACTCCTGGATGAATATAAGTTCGCCCAACCAAGAGACTTCCCCCAGTAAATGCTCCGGAAGAGAAACTTCAAGTTCCAACCAGGCCTTCCTTTCTACAAGTTTTTCTTCCTCTATCGCAACGACCTTCCTCCGTCTCATCCCTTCGAACACCAGTACTTCTGCAATAGACTATACAGTGGCTGCCCTTGGCACTATGAATCATGACTCAACAATCCCCCTCTTCGAACACCCATCACAACTATATCATGGCCAGGGGTACCTATGAATCCCTCATGGCCCAGAAGAACCACCTCGAACTGCCTTATCCCTACTATGTCTGCTCAAATTGTCTTCCCCCTTGTCTACGAAGAATCCTTTTCACCTCCGTCTTGACCACTCCTGCCCTTACCATATGCATGAAACTAGACCTGCATTATAACTATGATAAGAAAACCAAAGATTTATGCAACCTCTTCCGTGCCTACCAAGTCGTCCGTCTCGCTGCCCACCAGCTCGTTCCACATGACTCCCCAGAACGTTTCATATACACTATGCAAACAGGAGTAGACAAAGCGTGTTCCCTTACCCTCGACCTCCTCTATGAGGAAGGTTTCGGACATCTTGTAGATCACATCAACGAGAACCTGCTCCAACCATTTGTAGAGCCTTTCTTCAAGATCATGAGCGTCCACGAATATAGGGTCTATGTGAGAGATTCCCCCTGTGCTATCCCCTTTGATCCCCACCTAAATACACCGATGACAGTCAAGGGGACTTCTTCCTCTGTCCTCCAAGTTCCACCTCCTCGTTCCCCTGAACGAACATACTTTCCCGCTCCAATCTCCATTCTGGAGTCCCCTAAAATTGACACTCATGCTCCTACTCCCTCCAACGTTTCAGGAGACTCTCCTGTTGCAATCCATTCGCCCACTCCTGCCCCTGAGGACATGCAATGAAGAGCTCTTACTCGCCATGAAAGCCTGTTACCACCCAGGCTTCCCCAAGCAACCATGAACACTTTGGCAGAAACCCTCCGACCCATACTGCATTTCTTTCAAGGTCCAAGGACCGTGTCCTTGGATGGAGCAGGAACTTCACGAGACCTAATCAATGTCGACACTTCCCATGTCTCTGAGTGTCCCCCCAAGAAACGACTCTGCTGTCACCAATGCGGAAAGCCTGATCATCTCCACATCTTTTGCAGGAAATACACCTGTCCCTGATGCCACAAACACGCCCCAGGACATGTCCAGGCCAAATGTCCATGAAGGCAGTGTGGGGAATGTGATGAATATGGACACATTCGTGCCAATTGCCCAGTTTACAACGGGCTCGACCATGATGGCTTTCTGATCCTTGTATCACGACTCAAAACATCCTTACAACACCCACTTTTGGTCTACCGACGGCTTCATGCCTTCAAGGTTCGCCACCACCATTAGCGAACTACCCTGCTCTTCGACCTTCTGCCTCCAATCCTTCTTCGCCACCACTGCTGCCATACCATCATGTCGTATCTCCCTCAGAACCAATTGTTCACCCTCCGAGCACGGTCAGAACGCGTAGACAACGAACCCGTCGTCCTCGCAACCGCGAACCCGCCGTTGCATCATCCTCAACCATCAAGGACAACACAGCTCGAGGTCGATCCCAACAACCTCACACCCGATCTTCGTTACCCGTCGGAACCCCCATCTTCGGCTCCGACGAGTCACTTCCCCGCGGCTTTACCCGCAATCCCGCTCCAAATCACAGGAGCACTAGCGCGGAGACGGCGAATGCTCTTGAAGAGCCTCTTCCCGTTCGAGATCAAGGCGTTCTGCAATGTGAAGGCCTGGGAGATGGAGAACGAGTTTCTAGTCCAGGTGAACGATATTCCGCGAGGATCGATCAACTCGATCACCTCGTTCAGGAAGTTGAAAGTACCTGACCTAACACTACCGATCACGACCGAGCAACTCGAGGTCAATCCCGAAGGTCGGATCGAGAATCATCCTCTGGGAGCGGTTTACCTGACTGCCTATAACCCACAACCACCAAATTACCGCACTTCTCGCTGACTGGTCTGTCCTATACAGATCACACCAGTCGAGACCCAGTGTCCTCACGGATACACCATGGATAGCTTCATGTTTATCCACGAGACTATCGCATCGGGTTACGAAGCTGCTGGTTGGGCTTTCCCAGTTCAAACTTTGGATGACTGTCAACGGTATACGGTTCACGGACAACTCTGGGAGATTGTTCCCCACTCATACCTACCTCCTCTCTACTCCAACCTGCTTCTAATGAAGGCCATGGTTCCTAACTGGACGCCATGTTTAGAAGACTGGATGGATACCCCTCGTGGAGGTTGGAATGACGGGTCTGACCCCAGAATAGAAAACTCGGACAATGGTATCGATATCAGGACTTGGAATATGTTGTTTGACAGGTACCATCAGGCACGCTACCTTCATGGCGATCCCTCCAGTCACGACTACCGACTTCGCCTTCCTTCTCTTCAACAAGAAAAGGACTCTAAGCTGATCCGTTTCGCCAGACGCAATGGATTCAACCTCGACATCGTTCGAGAGGCTGTGGCAGAAACTGCACACCAAGGCGAAAAACGTGCTGGAGAAGAAAGCGGCTCAACATGCCGACTTCGCCCTCATACTTAAACAACAGACTTTACTATGTGCTCCGCTACCTACGACTTTGCCTCTTGTGTTCCTTCCTGACATTTTCGATCCCGAAGATCATTGGTACTGTAAAGACTTAGAAGTACCTCCTTCATCTTTTCTTGAGTATAATGCTTGGATTTCATTGTCCTCTTTATTGAGAGATGTTGAATTACCTTTTGTCACTTGTGGACAAAAGAGAATTAGAATTTTCAAAGATCCATCTCAATACATCTCAAACCCACATTATGTGGAGAGCTTGTACTTCGAAGATTTCGAACGGCTTGCTTCTGAACCAATTCCCAATTGGTATCGAGACGAATGGACTTTGGAATTCTTCTCACCAAGTATTAAAACTCAACGTCGAAAATATTGGACACAGCAGGTCAAATGTCACAGGAGGAGAACATTTGGATATATGGGCGGTATAAACCACAATCTTCTTCTTGACCATTGTTTTAAAATATTGTTTTGCTGATGAAATTCTTGTGTTTAGATATCCACACATAAATAATCGATCATGGCAAACATCACCATTCCCACTGACTTCAAGCTCGAGACCTATATGTCTCAGCGGATCATCAAGCTTACCGGCGCGGATAACTATGCCGCCTGGGCTGCTCGCATTCAGTCCACCTTCCAATCCATGTCACTCTTTGGCTGGATGGATGGTACTGTTACCCATGCGAATACAGCTGCTGCTGATCAGAAAAAATGGGAGCTTATAGATAAGTGCATCACTGGTATCATGGGAGGGACCATGTCCGACTCCCTTCTTCATCATGTGACATACACTTATGTCGCAGTTGGAGGCGTTGCCCGTCCATCGTTGGCCCAGAAACTCTGGACCGACCTTGAGAACTTGTTTGGAAGTCAGGGACTTGCAGGCCAGTGGGCACACTTTCAACGCGCATGCCGCATCAACATATGAGACGGTCGCGGGAACGACCAAGCAACGAACGATATGGCTTCTATTCAGTCTGCGTTCGAACAGGCTCACGCCGCTGGACTGCAGCTACCTGCTCAGTTCAAAGCCATGTTCATGCTTACCCGCCTACCTCCTCGTTTCCTCACCTTCACATCCAACCTGGTTCATACCACCGCAATTGCCGACTTTACAATGGATCTGGTTATCCGTCGGGTCAACGCCAAACTCAATCTAACGGGTTCACGGCAACCATTGCGAGACCGTATCTCCAATGCGGTTACCGATGACCACCCGGTTGATTTCCCGACAATCAATCAGACTGCTGTCATTCTCCACGGGCCTCCACAACAAAATCAGTGGAGGAACAACAACAACAAACCCCGTGGACGATACCATGCGAAAGGCAAATCACGCCAACCGGGAGGAAACCAAGGGTCCAACCCTTCTTTCCAACCGAGACCTTCGCATGAGGGGCATTGTCCTCAACAACACCAACAACAGCACAGTCATTCGGGCTACCATGGTCGGAAAGGCAAAGGAAAAGGCAAGGCTTGCGCCAATGCCTTTGAAGGAAACTATGTTGAGAACCCTGATGAGGGTTTCGCACATGCGGTTGCGATTGATGAAGAATACCTGGTAGGGGCAGACTCAACCCCTATCAGAGGTCCTTCTGGCAAACAGAAAGAAGTGTTTGCAGAAGAGACTACACATGTCAGCTGGGGAGACAGCGACATGTACGAAGATTACCAGTTCGGCGACTATCAGGTCGACGAAGATGCAACTCCCAGGGCTGGCCCATCTTCTCTTCCACCGGAAGAACCTATGCAGTTCTTTCGAGACCGCCGCTCCAGCTTCTAGCCTTGCTGTAGCGGATAAGCCTAAGGCTATGCGGAAGAAGAAGAAGGTCACCTTTTCTCTTGGTGGTCTTGTTTCCAACGTTCATCATTTCTCCACTCCATCGGACATTACTGTACATGCTCCGATTCGTCCTGTGATCTTACCTGAGGTTTCCCTCAGAGAGCGGATTTCACCTGCTTTACCATTGGGAGAAATTCCTGATGAGGATCGAGTCATGTATTATGACGACGAGAATGATGAACATCTTTGCTATTATTCTGGGAATGATCATCCCACATGTGGATCGACACAAGATTTCTCCAAAACACATTGGATGATCGACAGTGGATGTACCGATCACCTATCACCCTTCTTGGACGACTTTGTCCATTTAGGAGACCAACTTCGCTCTGCTACTATAGCGAATGGTTCTAAGGTCAAAATGTTCGGACACGGTACTGTCATCATCAAGCAGGTTGACTTACCTCAAGCAACCTCTCTGGTCTTAGAAGAAGTGTGGCACACACCTGACGCTGCACACCGTTTGCTATCGGTCAACTCTCTCACCGATCGCAGTTACCGTTGCGTTATATCCGCAACCGGATCACGGATTTGGAACAAGGAGCGAAACCTGGTCATCTGGGCGAAAGACATTTCACCAGGCAACAATCTTCATTGGTTTCAGTCGATGATGATTACTCCAATGTTGAATGTTACACTCCTTAGCGAAGTAATTTCTCCTCAAATTTGGCATCAACGTTTCGGCCATACGTCCCGAAACGCCCTTCGCCAAGCTTCTACCAATCTTTCTGGTGTTCCTACCTTCGATAGTACCCCTGACAGTGCTTTGCTTTACCCACGTCAGTGCCGGGGATGTCAGTTGGGGAAAATGCATCAAACGACCTTCAAAGAATCCTCCAAGAGGGCTCCTCGTCCTCTTGCTCTGGTGCATACTGACCTCGTTGGTCCTATGCCAGTGCAGCCACGATCGGGCTCGCACTATGTTCTTACTTTCATCGACGACTTCTCTGGCTATGCCTTGGTATCATTCTTGCGCCACAAGTCTGATACTTTGACGCGGTTCACCGATATGGTTACCTGGGCGGAGACCTTTACTGGTTCTCGTCTCACCTCCATACGTTCGGACCGAGGGGGTGAATTTATGGGACGAGACTTCCAGGCGTTCCTCACGTCTAAAGGAGTTACTCATCAAACTTCCGTCCCTAATACCCCTCAACAAAACGGACGTGCGGAGAGGTTCAATCGCACCATGTTGGAGAAAGAAGCAGCCATGCGCCATCATGCCTGCTTACTGAAAGCGTTCTGGCAAGACGCTATCGAGACTGCTGTCCACATATACAATAGGCAACCCATGCGTCGACTTGACTGGAAGACACCCATCGAGCTCTTCAAACTCGATGGAGGCAAACCAGATGCTTCTTATTTTAGGGTCTTTGGATGTCGTGCATATGTCTTTATCCCTCCAGAACGACGGGCTGACAAGTTGTCTCCGAAGTCTGCGGAAATGACATTTGTAGGGTACGAACCACACACCAAAGGATGGAGATTTTGGTCGAAGAAGGATCGAAGAATATTCGTTTCTACGAATGCCACGTTTGACGAAGAAAACTTTACGCATTGTTCCAAAGATCAAGACAACGACAAACTTGCCCCTATTCCGATATCTTCCAATGAAGATTATCCTCCTACGAATCCTAGCAATGACGACCTTCCTTCAAATGACAACCCATACAACGTGGATCCGGAACCACAGGGTGATGTCATGGTGCCGCTACCAATGCCACCAATGCTTGGAGACGACCTCCGTCCTGGATTAGCACAAGGGCGAAATCCAAGACATCCTAGCTTTACGGATCATAGGAGTAGTGACGGCTCACCTACTCCTTGGCCACCTTTCCCGCAATCTCCATGGAATGAAGGAGACACACTCCCTTCATCTCCACTGCTCCCACCTACAAGTCCTTCTCGTACGGTTTCACCAGAACCTACATCCCCTATGGACATATCTCCACAACGACCTCAACCACATGAGGATCACCATAGAGGTTCTGTTCGTCATCCTTCCCCTGCACTTTGGCAATCCCCACAACGTGGCAGATTTCCATTGCAGACCTTTCGCTCTCTTCCTCATCAGAATCGTCAAACCTTTGACGAACGATCTCGGAATCAACCACCGAGACGATCTGCTCGTAATCCTCAACCAAGGATTATTCCCGACAACACCTACGGCGATAGACATCCCGTAGAGATCGAGCGAGATCTAATGAGAGAAGATCCCCTGGAACCTAGCCAGGAGGAGCAACGGAACGATGATAGACCTACGAATGAAACAGAAGACTTAGGAGAGATGTACAGCAATAAGTGGATGAAACATCACTTCTCAGTCGCTGTCACATCAGGAGATCGCACCATGCCAAAGCAATACCGCGATATTGCTAAGCTCCCAGCTTCAGAGAGAGAAGACTGGTATCGAGCATGTCAAGACGAGATTAAATCTCTGCACGAAAGGAAAGTTTGGGAACTGGTCGATCTACCAAAAGGACGTCAAACCATCAAAGGGAGATGGGTATTTGCTATACGCTCTGGCAATCGAGTCAAAGCTTGCTTCGTTGCGAAAGGATTCACTCAAATCTTCGGAATAGACTATGAAGAAACCTTTTCACCTGTAGCCAGGTTTGAAACCGTTCGTCTTATGCTTAGTCTGGCGGCTCTACACGATTGGGAAATCGAAGCCCTTGACGTCAAGACAGCATTTCTCTTTGGAGAATTAGACGAGGAGATATACATGGTTCAACCTGAGGGTTTCATTCAAAAGGGCCAGGAATCTAAAGTCTGTCGACTTTGCAAGGCAATCTATGGCCTTAAGCAAGCAGCACTGCAATGGAACAAGCAGTTGCACCAATCCCTTTTGAGCTTCGGATTTAAACAATCCATTTCAGACTCAGGGATTTACTTCAAGCTCAATGGACAAGAGATCATTATCCTTGTTATCTACGTTGACGATGCTCTTTTCATCGGAAGCAACAAAACCTCTGTCCTAGCACACAAGTCACATTTCATGAAGAAATGGGAATCTTGCGATCTAGGAGAAGCAAAAGAGTATCTTGGCATGAGGATCACCAGGGACAGAAAGAAATGTACCCTTATCCTCAACCAATTCAAATATGCCAAGAAAGTGGTTGACCGCTTTGGTCAAGAGAACTGCAAAGAGACAGCAGTACCTCTTCCTACCGGCTACTTGCTGAGACCCAACTCTGGCGAAGCATCTTCCTCTCTATGCAGTCGTTATCAGTCAATCATCGGATCACTGCTTTACATCATGCTTGGAACACGTCCTGACATCGCTTTTGCTGTCATCAAAATGTCCCAGTATTCTTCCAACCCTACGGAAGAACACATGCAGAAGGCGTTACACATCGTACGCTATCTATCCCATTCACAATCACTCTGCATCATCTACTCTGGGACTGGTGACAAGAATGGCCTTATCGCCTACTCCGATATGGACTGGGCTGGAGACGTTGAAACATCATGTTCTACCACAGGCTATGCGATCTTCCTTGCAAACAGAATAGTCTCTTGGCTTTCCAGACGACAAAAGCATGTGAGACTTTCTTCCACAGAAGCGGAATATTGTGGTATGACAGAATGTGCAAAACAAATCCAATGGATTCACAACCTCTTCGGAGAGATCCACATATCCTTACCACCTACACCTATGTGTTGTGACAACCAAGGTGCCATATTCCTCGCATCCAATCCTGCACAAGAAGGACGAACCAAACACGTCCAGATCCCCGAACACTTTGTTCGAGAGGCTGTAGAATTGGTGAAATCGAACTTTTCTATGTTCCCACCAATTCACAGTTTGCAGATATCTTTACAAAGAACCTTGGAAAGATAAAATTCCAAGAGGGAAGAAAGATGCTTACGCTCAAACTGTTTCCTTCATGAAACAACTCCACGTTCACAATGAACAGCAAGGAGGAGTGTTGAGAATCTTGGTATTCGCATTTAATATTTCATATTACATAACCAAGATTCTAGGCCTGTCACATGACAAGTCACCTGATTGCATGACACATTTAGTTGTGTACATAATCAGAGACTAGACCTGCTGACATATTCACTTATGTACAGGGTCTAGACCATTTAGTCATCACACGTGACTTTGAGGCATTTACGCTATTCATTATGGCGTCATGTTCTTTCAGATGACATCATAGATAAGAGCGACTTATGCCATTGGATGTCTTTATAGACTCCGGATAAGTCTTCTATGCTATTGGTTCTTACTATAAATACCGTAGCTCCTATTACGCTATTGGTTGATATTCTTATATCACATAGCTACTTTTGGGGGTACAGCCACTGCTGTAGACGTATATAAGGACAGCCCTTCTGGCCATCCTTTCCCCTTTTTCTATAGAGTCTTATACAGTGCTTTCTCACTGTAAGCCACTACCTCTTGAGCTGTTCCACACTCCACCCGACTACACTACCTTTGACTCTCTAGTTGGAGGCTCTATATTCTCTTGATTACTACCTCAGGATTTCCACCTGAAGTGTGAGTATTCCCACACTTCATAATCCCTTAACCTGCCACGTTCAGGTTTACTCCCGAAAGGTTATGAGCCCTGCTCAATGTGGCTAGGCCATTACTGTCGAAAGATATCCTGCGTCCTAGCCAGGGCCTCTGAACACTCGTCTTTACGGTGTTAATCATGCCTCCCGCCACGCGCAGAAACTCCTGGGTAGTTCCATTGATCTTACATATGTTCTCGCTACTATGCTTGGCATATGTCACAGCTACAACCGGCAAACCACTCTTCCTTCTTATGGAACTCGCCGTGTTTACTGTGGACGGTGGTTACCTTGTCGTTCAATGACAAGAGGAGATCATCCATATCTCTTTCTGCATGAGGCATGTGAACTTCGCTCACACCTTCTCTTGTTCAGTCTCCCGATGGACAATTGAAGAGGTTTGTATTCCTCAACCACCTACAGTTCCTATACCCCCATCCAATCCAACTCGATCGGATCCTACTCCCGGACCTTCTCGATGTTCCACTGGTACTGAACCTCGTCCTCTTGACGAGTTCTCTTCTACCATTGTCGATCCCGGAGTCCCTTTCAAGATTCCCTGTCCTGTTTGTCAAGGCGCTATTGAGTGTGCCGAAGTACACTATCACGTAGAAAGGAACGTGATTAGAAGAGGCATTGAAGATCCTTTGGAGGACCATCTTCGTGAACCTTGTGTCACGACGCAAAACATCCTTTCTTCGCCACAACCCTTTGATCTACCGACAGCTCCACGCTTTCGAGGTTCACCACCACCATTAGCGAACTACCCTGCTCTTCGACCTTCCACCTCTAATCCTTCTTCGCCACCTCCTCTGCCATATCACCATGTCGTACCTTCCACAGAACCAACTGTTCACCCTCCAAGTGCAGTTAGATCACATCGACGACAAGCCCGTCATCCTCACAACCGCGAACCCGCCGTTGCATCATCCTCAACCTCTGAGGAACATCCCGCTCGAGGTCGATCCCAACAACCTCACACCCGATCTTCGTTACCTATCGGAACCCCCATCTTCGGCTCCGATGAGTCACTTCCCCATGGCTTTACCCGCAATCCCGCTCCAAATCACAGGAGCACTAGCGCAGAGATGGAGAATGTTCCTACAGAGCCACTTTCCGTTCAAGATCGAGGCATTCTGCAACGTGAAGGCCTGGAACATGGAGAACGAGTTTCTAGTCCAGGTGAATGATATTCCGCGAGGATCGGTCAACTCGATCGCCTCATTCAGGAACTTGAAAGTACCTGACTTGATGTTACCGATCATGACCGAACAACTCGAGGTCAATCCCGAAGGTTGGATCGAGGATCATCCTCTGGGAGCGGTTTACATGACCGCTTATAATCCACAACCACCCAATTTCCGCACCTCTCACCGACTGGTCTGTCCTATTCAGATCACACCAGTCGAGACCCAGTGTCCTCATGGATACACCGTGGATAGCTTTATGTTTATCTACAAGACCATCACATCGGGTTACGAGGCTGCCGGTTGGGCTTTTCCAGTTCAAACTTCGGATGACTGTCAATGGTACATGGTTCACGGACAACTCTGGGAGATTATTCCCTATTCTTACCTTCCTTCTTGCTACTCCAACCTCTTTCTACTTAAGGCCATGGTTCCCAATTGGACGCCATGTGTAGAAGACTGGATGGATACCCCTCACGGAGGATGGGATGACGGGTCAGATCCCCGGGTTGAGAACTCGGACATTGGTATAGACATAAGGACTTGGAACTTGTTGTTTGACAGGTATCATCGGGCACGCTACCTTCGTGGCGATCCTTCCAGTCACGACTATTGACTTCGCCTTCCTTCTCTTAAACAAGAAAAGGACCTTAAGCTGATCCGTTTTGCTAGACGCAATGGATTCAACCTCGACATCGTTCGAGAGGCTGTGGAGGAATCTTCACACCAAGGCAAAAAATGTGCTGGAGAAGAAAGTGGACCAACACGCCGACTTCGCCCTCATACTTAAACAACAGACTTTACTATGTGCTCCTCTACCTATAACTTGGCCTCTTGTTTACTACTCAGACATTTTCGATCCTGAAGACCATTGGTACCGTAAAGATTTAGACGTACCTCCTTCTTCTTTTCTTGAGTATAATGCTTGGATTTCATCGTCCTCTTTACTGAGAGATGTTGAATTACCTTTTGTCACTTGCGGACAAAAGAGAATTAGAATTTTCAAAGATCCATCTCAATATATCTCGAACCCACACTACATGGAGAGCTTGTACTTCAAAGATTTCGAACGTCTTGCTTCTGAACCAATTCCCAATTGGTATCGAGACGAATGGACTTTGGAATTCTTCTCACCAAGTATGAAAACTCAATGTCGAAAATTCTGGGCACAACAGGTCAAATATCATAGGAGGAGAACATTTGGATATACAGTGAGCAACAAAACTGTTCCAATAAC
This sequence comes from Aureoboletus auriporus, assembly GCA_038089615.1. Taxonomy (NCBI): domain Eukaryota; kingdom Fungi; phylum Basidiomycota; class Agaricomycetes; order Boletales; family Boletaceae; genus Aureoboletus; species Aureoboletus auriporus. The sequence goes on from JBBPLF010000655.1 coordinate 18,191, forward strand.
TAACCCTGACACAGTGCACGAAGTGCACTGCATGCATATGTGGGAATTTCGCTTAGTATTGGCATGACCAAACAGAGTATACATTCCTGGCTACAAACCGACCCTTGGATCATGTGATTTGGTCCAGTGGTTGTGGTAATATAACCATTTTAAATCACTCATATCATTGGAACAGTTTTGTTGCTGTTATATTGAAATGTGGAATTCATATGTTGCAATGGGATATTATGTCAGCATTGAGTCATGTGATGTATAAACAGTTCAACATGATGTAAACACAGCCAAACACCATCGCTTTTACCACTTCTTTCACCATGAAATCCCTTTCCACTGATCAAATCAACCAAGTTATTACTTTCTTGGAATTGGGTCAAACAACTCGTCAGATCTCTGCTTCTACTGGATTCAGTAACTCCACCATCAGTCGCATTCGCACTGAA
>JBBPLF010000656.1:0-18602 GCA_038089615.1 Aureoboletus auriporus
TTGTGAGGGTCTTGGACTGCGAGTTCCGTGGCGAGTGTGGTCTTCCTTATAAGGGTTTCTATTCGCTTGTCTATTCTTTTTCTCCATAGCTTGGCTATCCTTTCGTTGGGATCTAGCTCCAGATATCAGATGAGGTATCTTTGACAAACCGTTTTTGGGGAGTCATGTCGCAGTGTTTTGGGTTTGTCTGGGAGGTTTACTTCTCCTATTGTCCAGTTTATCATGGGGTTGGTTTCTCGGAGCCACATTATTCCAAGGATCAGGTTTTCTTTACTGCAATTGATGACGAGGAAATCTTTCTTCTCGTTTACTTCTCCAATTCGAATGGTAAGGGTAACTTTGTGGTGAATGATTCCTCCAGAGTTTGGGGATCCGTCCGTGTTCTGTGCCTTCTTTGGTTTGTCCAATCAGATTTGTTTGTATCCTTTCTTCTTCACTAGATCACGATCTATGAAGTCTCTGCTTGCTCCGCAATCAACGAGGGCAAACATGTCGACGATTTGGTCGTTTTCTTGTTCAAACAGTGAAACGGAGATTTGCATAGATTCACTGTTTGGATCAGACAAGAATACTGGTGATATTACTTCAGGATGGGAGAGCGTCGACCCTTTCCTCCTGCCTAAAAATCCTTCTTTGGGATTTCTTCTTCTTCTACCTGGATTGTGGCAACGATTTCCAGTTTGTCAATATCATAGAGGATGTCAAGTGTGCGTATGATTTCCTCTTCAGTAACACCCCTTTCCTTAAGGGTGTCCTAGTACTCTTCAAACTTAGTCTTTTGGACATGTTCATTCCTAGCAGGGTTCCTCAGCAGGCGAGGAGGGGCCCAGTTGTTGTTCTTTCCTTGTCCCTCAGGACATTGATCTCAGGTGTGGTTCCTAGGATGGCATCCTACCCGGTGGCATTTGAAACACTTGTTGTTCTTCATGTGTTCAGCCTTCTCTACTGGTGACAGTCTGGTGAAGTTGACGCGAACAGTGTTGGGGTTTTTGGTAGGTCTTCCTTTGACCTGGAAGTCTACCTTTCGTCCCTTTCGAAAGTCCTCTATTCTCTCATTCTGAGCATGGAATACTCCGGAAAGTCTGAGCCATTCCAAGAGTTTGTCAGGGAGAGGATTGATGGAGAGGATCTTTGTGGAGATGTCAGGGTCCAGTCCTTTCATGAGGTAGTTTATCTTGGTTGTTTCATCATCTATTCCCACTATGGCTTCTGCAGCCTAGAAGGCAGTGATGTAGTTGGTGTATCCAACATCACTCTTCCCTTGTTGTGTTAACTTGTCTAGTTGGTCCCTGGCTTGGTTCTTGTAATCGAAGGGGAAAAAGGTCTTCTCAAATAGTTCCATGAGCTTAGCAAAGGTGAGGTCCTTTACGGTGCTATTGGTGAGTTGCACATAAATGGATTTGGAAAAGGCGCTTCCTTGACCCTTGCTCATTTTGGCGAGGGTGGTTAAAACCTTGGCATTCTCGTTGTAGAACTTTTGGTTCATATTGAAGTAGGCGGTCATGGCCATCTTCCAACATATAGCATCCTTCAGATCTCCAGAAAAGTCTATTGGGAGCCCAGCTTTAAGTTCAATGTCTTTGCTTCCTTGGTCTGACATTTCTATATCAGGATTTGGGTCTTCGGGTGGTGGAGGTGGCAGTTGTCTAGATTGGATTGGTGGTGCTTCTTGGATCCTCCAGTCCTCGGTGGGGATTGGTGCTGGAAGAGTGAAGAGTGCGGACGGTGTAGGAGTGTCGTCTGAGGAATCAGAAGGGGGATATATGGTCCATCCTCATCGAGATCCTTGTCTGGAAATGATGGGTGTATTTTTCTGTCAGAAGACAGAGATGAGGTTGAAGAGCTAGTTCTTTTGTTAACGCTGGGCATCGGAACATAGCACAGTGAACACTCGAAGTAGTTCAGAGACTTGTTGTGGGCAAAGCAAGGAGATAAGAAGTTCTCACTACCCAATGTGCACACTTGGGACTTGTGGAAGTGCTAAGTAACAATGCTGGATTGTGTAGAACTAGCTAAGGAACACAGGCGAAGATATCAGGCTATTTATACTAACTGAATACTGTGGAAGGCAGTGTGCACAGTAAGGGCTGCAGACTGCGAAAGGCAGTGTGTGCAGTAAGGACTGCAGACTGCAGAAGGCAGTGTGTGCAGTAAAGGCTGTGGACTGTGGAAGGCAGTGTGTGTGGTAACAGAGGCTATGTGATGGAAGGAACATGAGGCATCACATAAAGCAAGGAGAAGATAGTCCGTTAAGTAAGGGAATGTGGTTCCAAGGGCTCCTGAAGAGTTCCCATGGTCCCATTCAAAGAATAAGACTAAAAAGGAGAAACGGATAAGTTTCAGGCGAAAATATGAGGAGAAATGATAAGTCCGTAAACATAAGGGAAAGATGGGTTATATGGGAAAATCGTAACAATATCCAAGGGCAGCTACTTCTCCAACTCCCTCATTCAAATGTGTGTTTCCACATTGACACAATGGCAGCTCCTCCATTGTATCAAAGTTTCAAGAGTGGATATTCCTTTAGCTCCCTTGCCCATATAAGGGTTTCGACATTGATCCACAAGAAGCTCTTGTATACATAACATGTCCTTAGAAATGACTACTCATGTAGCTCCCCTGTCCATAGTACAACTATTACATTGATGGAAGCTCCTCCATGGTAGCACATATCAGAGAGCAGCTACTCCTCCAGCTTCTTTATCCATACCTTTGTTTCCACATTGACATTGTGGCCACTCCCCCAATGATAGCAGGTTCTTAGAAATTACTACATCTGCAGCTGCCTTGTCCATGGCAGTATTTCCAAATGATCTTGATGTCAGCTCCTCCATTGCATCAAAGTCTCAAAAGAGGATATTTCCCTAGCTCCCTTGTTTATATAAGTATTTCCACATTGACTCACAAGAAGCTCTCCCATGGATAATATGTTCTTAGAAATGACTACTCATGAAACTCCATCACCCATAGCTGGATTGCTAAATTCAATTGCCAATAGCTCTTTTGTTTGTAGTACATACCTGGCAGTATGAAAGAGAGGTACAGATATGAACATGGAAGCTGGAGGAGTAGCCACCCTCAACTAGGGAACCTCCTCAGTTGTGATTTCTATGAACTGGCTATTAATGGGGGGGCTACTAGCTGGTTGACAAATAAACACCACCATGGATGACAGAGCGTTATGTGAACTATTTACAATGTCTATAAATGGGGAGCCGCAAGTTGGTGTATTGGTCAACTCAGATCAACTGGGAGAACTACAAACAGTGCCTTTTTGGAATACCCCAATATACATATAATATAACAATATGACTACAAAGGCTCTAGTTATAGACATTCTGTTCCATATATGGATTTACAACTGTGGTGAACAAACTCGCATGCAAAGTCCATTGAATGGCTGAGCACAAATATAATGTAGAGAAAGTCCAAAAAAATTCAAGCTATGGTATAGTATATACACATACCACACTGAGATAACTATTCCCATCTTTGTTTCAAGTCCAAGTCCAGCATATTTCCTCATTAACTTGTGGAACTCATTTCCAAGTTGCTTGCTTTTTGATGGCTTCATTTCTGTCCATGTATGTAGGCTTGCTTGCAATAACAGTCTATTACTATGGGAAACAATGTATGTCATATGTATAGTGTGATTTTCAACTGTTAAATTTCTTTGCAAGCATGACAACATGCCCCGTTATTACAAAAGCCAGCTACTAACAGGAACACAGTGAAGAGAATAGTTTTCTTAGGTATTCAAATATTTAACAACTTCACTATTTCATAACACAACAGTTTCAGTATTGTACAATTGGTAACTACATTATGTGCCAGGAACTTGACCAAATCCTTCCTCATCCCTCACTAGCCTCATCCCTCAGGCATCGTCCTCACCAGCAGCAATCAATATAACCAACAGCAACTGGGAACATCATATGTAGGAGGTAGTGCACAGAAAATCTTTTCAGAGCACTCCATCATCATCAGTTCAAACCTGCCAATAATCTCCACAAGAAATGCTTGGATTTCAATGACCTATGGTTTGCAATTTATTCAATATATATAGCAGAAGAGGCTGTGTAGGCAAAGCACCATCCCAAGCATGTGCAAATGCCTCCTATTAATGTCATTCTGCCTTTTTGTTGTTATTGAAAAAAAAAGGAACAATGTATAAGTCATGCCTCACAAATTCACATAGATGCTAATTGAGACAGATTTTTTATCACTTGCCACACCATCTAGCCAGTGATTGGGGTTGAAGGTGCATCTTCACCCCAAAGTTCTGTGGGATTACAACACTTATCAATCATTGTACCCTTACACTCACCAGTTATAGGCAGTACCAACATTATTATACATGTCCCTTTTGGAACCATAATTTCATTGATTACCTCACTGGACTCTATCATAAGTGGTTGGCAAAGTGGAAGTGTATTGTCTGTATCAGCAAGGTATTTGATGTGGGGAATCACTGGGTGATACTGTAATTCTTCCTAGTCAAATAATTACTCAATGAACACAAGGGAGTACTAGGGGCAACACCCACCTTGATTACTGCCATTGTATAAGGCATAACATCAAAATCATCCATTGTATACTATGTATCACTGCTTGCTTGAATAGCAGCCTCCATTTTTTGGATCTCAGTGCAAAGTTTGGACTGCACTTCAGGATGTTGCCTGAGTTCCAAAAGAATCCACCTCAGGGAATTTGAGCTGGGTTTATGTCCAGCAAGCAAAATCATGCTTGTGATCTGAGTTGTCAGCCAAATGACCAAAAGTGAAGATGAACAAGGTCGTAATACCATCTGGGATACCAATTCCTCCTCTGACAATTTTTTCTTTGCTTCTGTATCCATGTTTACCTTGACTTTGGCATGATGAGTGACATTGATAGGTAACAAAAATAATGCCTACCAAGCAAGCTTAAAATATCCCAACTCCCCTTTCCTGCTAATAGGGTTTTGGCTTTCTCATATACCAATTCCCTTGCCATTTCTGTGACTGCCCTCTTGATCTCCCATGTATGCTTGAGTTGGGGACTTGATCTGTGCTCAGTCAACCACTAGAGTATCCATGTCAGAAAATACTTGGAAGTGGCCTGTATGAAAATATCTTGTGCAGAAGGATGCCTAAAGACATCACTCCTGAGGACAATGTCAATCATACCAGGATACAAGAAGCCAAAGAAAGGAACTGACATCATATTGCTATACTTCTTCACAAGCAGGTGTTCATTGTTTTGGATAGTTCCAAATTAGATATCAAACACAGCTTTTAGAAGATAGGAAGTACATTTTAACTGTGGGGGAAGGGACACATACCTTGTCCAATTGCATCCAATGTCCCACAGAAGATCCAGGTCGTGATATTTAAGACTGCTTTTTGATCTATACTATTCCAAATTATCTCCATCCATTTCACACACATCTACAAATTAGGTATGGGTACAGATTTAGCACATCCTTTAAATGCACTGAGCAAGGCATTGGATTTTGGACCACCAAATGCCAGAAGGAGTATTTTTATTTTTTTGTCGCTTATGATCCTCCCCTGTTGAATGATCATGAGAACTCCAAGCCATCGAGCATTCTGCATTAAGTACTAGCCTCAGCCCAGGCAACTCCATTTCAATTTAGCATGTGGGAGATTACACAAGAGTCAGGTAGCTTTGGATAGTGGTATGTGGGTGTTGAGTATTTGTTGAATTGCTTTGGGATCAGTGACCAGAAGTTGGTCACCCTGATGTTCATAGAGTTAGATGGAATATGATGAATGTGATGGATTGAACTTACACCAAAGACAAATTTGAAGCAAATTAAGTCGCCATAGAGCCTTTGCCATTCAAAGTCAGTTTTACCAGTTGGACATTGCAATAGTTTGAGTAAATTACCTAGATAATGTCAACATGATAAGGGGAGTATGTCAGTAGAAGAGACCCACCAAGGATGACTCTGGATGAACGAGAATGACTTGGGGGTGCAGATCTTGAATAAAGATGGATAACTAACTTGAAAATGCTTGATCCAAACACAGACAAGAGCAAAAGACGTGAGGCAAACCACAATCCTAGATATCATTGTGGATGATGAATGAGCATCATAAGCAGATGGCTTATTAATCTCCCCAGGTACCTCCAAATATTTGAAGTAAAGTATGTAATTTCGCTATATTGAACCATGAAATCTAGGAGGGAGGGGCATTTGAGTCTGGCTGAATTTCTGAGACAAGAACATTAATGTTTTTGCTACTAATCAGTGAAAAAAATCTGTTCAACATGTCACAAATTTATTTTTACCATGATAATGTGGGTGGTTTACAACCCCTTACAACTGCCTTATAAGGCATGCTAACCTTGATATGGGCATTACAAAGCTTATTATAAGTTCATTATTATGGTATTCCAATGAAAAAATTTACTTGATTACTCCAATTTGCCATCTGTAGGCATTACAATGGGATACAATCTATTTATAATGTATGATAAGTCCTTGGCATGTTGACAAAAAAGTTCCGACAATCAGTATGGGTTGAAGGTTTCTCACACTCCCATGAATTATGTCTTAATATTGAAAAGACCTGTGACAGTCCCGGGCCGAGGAGGGATGTCACTTCGCATGGAGATAACAAGGCGATGGTGATCAAAGGCACAAAATAATGAAGTGGCAGTGGCGACAAACACTCCCAGGTGCCGCTAGTAGTGTAGGAAAGTTAATCGGTCACTGCAAACTGCATCAGTAGTACGTGGCACCGGGAGCGCCACTTCATATGGATATCCCAGGACCGGATTGTAGATAACAGAATCGTACTCACATGAATTATATCCGAAACTTGAAAAATCCGCTTATGCGTGTAAAACCTCAACCTGAGACAGTCCGAGGAACGGGAGCCCACTTCGTATCGAGATAATGAGGTAGGAACAAACATTATTGAAAAGTGAACTGGTCGCTGCAAACTATATCCGTGCGTGACACCGGGAGCGCCACCTCACATGTCGCGTTGGACCAATATGATCCTCAGGCCTCAGGGTGCGTCACCAGTGGTTGCAGATCAGCAAATGTTGACATTGGTTGACATTGGTTGCCGTTACTACACACGCTTGACCGCGCTTATTTCAGCTTGGCGCTATTTTGCGGCCAAGTAGAACGACCTCATTCCAAGTAGATCTAAGTGATGTGAACATTTTCTGGTCTGGTGTGTGTCACCCTACCCTGACTAGCGGCGCCTCGGAACATGACATCAATAAAGTTGTCGTATCTATGCAAACGGCCTTTTGGCACATATCTAATTGTACGCTAAAAGAATTGCGCCTAACAGAGAATAGACTCAGGCTGAGGATTGACTCGGAAGTCCACTATGAGGGAAAGACACGGTGAGTGCAGGACAAAGACAATTTGGACCTGATCGAGATGACTTAGCGCAAACACTCACTTGAAGACCGGCTTATCGAATCCAACACAAGTTCAGAATACCACTTGTAGCACAAACATTTTCTACATAGGGCTCGGGTAGTGAAAAACCTACAAGGACAATTCCTGCAATCGATATCTTGCCACAGAAGTATGGAAGCGAACATATCCCCCCGCAAAATCTTTGAATGCTTCACAAGCCTCTGCAGATCCTTCAAGCATCTGAACAATCCTTGTGTAGAGACTAACCGCTTCCTTTGTCAAATCACAAAGGAAGTGGTTAGTCTCTACACGAGGATTGTCAAATCACAAAGGAAGCAGTTAGTCTCTACATGAGACCATTCAGATACTTGAGGGATCTGCAGAAGCTTGTGAAGCATTCAAAGATTTTTGGCACGAGCAGCTAACATAGAGACCGGGTTGGTCGTCTCGCCTACATGCTCTTCCTTGTAAAAAGATAGATAATATATCGCTAAAATGGATAAACAAACAATTCGACAGAGATTAAAGGTACACACTTGACATCTTGGATGAACAGTATCATTTCAGGGATGGCCTGAATGTAGTCACTGAGAGGGATCTGTGGCGGAAACACCATCAATGCGTCAGGTTCCGCGTCGTCAGATTTGATTCTCTGGAAAGTGGGATACCCTTGTGTAGCATTTGAGATCTATGCATTGTTATCACTGGCATGTTCATTCGAAAGGTGTTTCAATGACCGTACCTTTACGGAAACCATCTCGTGCTCCAGGAAATTAGCAGTCACAAAGTTCATGGTCGACGTGATGAGCAGATCAGAGGAAATGGATGGATAGAATTCTGAGGTTCAACGTATGATATCCGCATATGCATCCAGGAGGCCGTTCCCTTGATGTTCGTTGGTAATAATGCGGTTGTTGAAAAAATGAATGTTAGGGATCACTGCTGGAAAACGGTCGACCGCTTCGTCCACGAAGATGGTACACGATGTGTAGAGTGCAATCCATACCTGAGTCGGGCGGTAGGAAGGTGCGCGCCAGGGGTTGCTGAATACATTACCCCCTCTCGCAAGATGGATGGCCCTTGACTGGGCAGCCACGTCGTTTCGCTTCATCAATACAATATCGAATCTAAAAACCGTTTTAATTCTGGAAGATACTTGAAGATTTGCTTACTAGCTGCATCTTGTCAAATTCAGTGTGGCATGCTGGGCAGCCTCAAATACGATGTTGAACTTCTTGAGAAACAATTCAATGTTTACACGTGTGTATTGAATCTATAACGAGCTTTAAATGACGAAAAAAAAATCCCCCAAGGTTTCTCTTACCAGCTCCATTGTGTAGAGCATACATACAGTTCTGTGGTAATGATGTAGATATTTAGTTGGTGGTGGGTGTTGGTGCTTATATCCTTGTCCATTCCTTCCAGTGGTGACCGTACTAGATGGCTACTTCCTCCGTTATGGAAAGTTTCCAATCCCAGATCTGTCAGATGTGGTGTTGTACTGGTCTGACTTGGAAATGTCCGGAACCTATTACATGTGACTCACAGTAGCATCACGGGAAACCAGAACTTGCGATAAGACCCTTATCAACCATAATCAGAAGTGACACATATGAACAATGTATAGACACTTGTAATGGTAGGCTGTTTGTCATACAAATAAGTGGCCGAGAAAAACATGACAGATGTGATGGTCCTTTGTAATCTGGTAATATCATGGGAAACTGGAACTTGTGATAAGACCCTTATAAACCATAATTGAAGACAAGCCTGCTGCTTGTGCTTGGGCCTTTGGCCCAAGGGGGAGGTAAAATTCCCATTTAAGTTTTGTTTGAATCATCGAAAGTTCAAGTTAAGCATTCACCCATTCTATTCATTTCAATTTTGAGTAAGACAATGTTACAGTTTTCCCTTATGATACATCTTTTCACTATGTCTATGGACTCATTATCTCTTCTCGTATCTTTGCCAGACACTTATTGTTCCTCCCCTTCTAGTTTCCCCACTTCCATTCCAGAAATCCCTTGGAACCACATTAATTATGTTCATCTTCAACTGGAACCACAGGGAACCCTTCAAAACCCTTCAGAACCACATTTACATTTTGACTGTTAATTCTCGAGTTTCGGAACTACAACGGACTACATTCCTCTCCTTGGTATTGCCTTCCTGATGCAATGCCTCATGTCCCCTTACTACTATCACATAGCCATGACATTGTGGACTCTGCAATACACAGCATGCAGCAATACTGCTCCTACTGTGCACATAGGATTACGCAGCACATAGTTAGTATAAGTAGCTACTCAAGTCACCTTGTATTTCCCAGCTAGTTCTATGCATTTCAGCATTGTTACTTAGTACTCCATGAGCCCCAAGTGTGTGCATTGGGTAGTGAAACTTCTATTGTTTCGCCTACACAAAAGTCTTCATACTACTTCAAGTGTATGCTGTGCTACATCCTGATGCCCAGCATTAACAAAAGAACTAGCTCTTCAACCTCATCTCTGTCACCTGACAGAAAGATCTGCTCACCATTTCTGGACAAGGATCACGATGAGGATGGACCATACATCCTCCTTCTAATTCTTCTGATACATAATACACCAACACTGTCAGCACTCTTCACTTTTCCAGCACCAATCCCCACCGAGGACTGGAGGATCCAAGATACACCACCTGTCCAATTTAGACAACCACCTCCCCCACCCAAAGACCCAGAATCCAACATAGAAATGTCTGATCCTGGAAACAAAGACATTGAACTAAAGGCCAAACTGCCCATGGACTGTTTCAAGGATCCAAAGGATGCAATACAATGGAAGATGGCTATGATTGCCTATTTCAACATGAACAAGAAATTCTACAATGAGAATGCCAAAGTCCTAACCACTCTTGCAAAAATGAGCAAGGGTCAAGGAAATGCCTTCTCTAAATCCATCTATGTCCAACTTTCCAATAACGTGTTGAAGGACCTTACCTTCACCAAACTCATGGACAAATTCAAGAAAACCTTCTTCCCCTTTGATTATAAAAACCAAGCAAGAAATCAGTTGGACAAACTGAAACAGCAAGGGAAGAATGATGCTGGATACACCAACTACATCACTGCCTTCCAGGCCACAGATGTTACAATTCACCCCTATTCATTTTTCCTCTTTTCATCTTGCTTACTTCTCCAGGCGTTCCTATCAGGCGTCTTGTCATTCTGCTTACCTTCCTATGTGTTCCTATCAGACATGTGTCTCGCTGTACAGCCCGCTTGACATCATCTTTTCCTCTTTCCTCTTACTTGCTGTGTATTACTAAACGTTCTCTGGAATTCCTTCGCATTCTATTGCTTAGTAATTCCCCTTTCCTTCCCCTATATAAACCCTATGATACCAACGATGTACCTCATGCTTGACCTACCTGGAATAGCATCATAACTTGCATCGTCCTTTGATCCCTTGGATCCCTTGTCTTCCTTGAAGTCCTTGTCCTACTCTGAGTGGACGCTCCCTTGAAACCCTTGAACCCTTGAACCATCTACGATGAATGTTCGTCTTAGACAGAACCCTTGAACTGACCAGGTCTATGTTCACCTCTACCCAAGTTGAGCATAACAAAAGGTCAAGTGTGCTCTAAACAGGCTACCATCGTCATAAGCCTTTTATCACCATTTCTCACCACTGTCCCTCGACTGACCCTTGTTGGGGTCACCACCGAACCTCCGCTCAAGATACTACTTCTGAGCCTGAGCCTGAACCCTCCCTCACTGACCTTGAGGAGGAACTTGACCTTGACACCACCCTTCTCACTGAAGAAGAACAAAGGGAAGACCTCAACTTAGCTTACACTTTGTCTGCTACCTTGAACATCCCACGAGTACCCACGCCCCCGTCACCAACCCCAGTTGCCCCTCATACCAACCTTTTTGCCTTACCCCCACCTTCGTCACCTGTATCCCCAGCCATGTCTACCACCCCCACCATGAAACACACAGAACTTTGTATTGGAGCTCCTGAATCCTTCAATGGAAACCTGGCCAAAGCCATGACCTGGCTTAATGCTGTAGTATTCTATCTCATCGTCAATGAGAAAGTGAACTGCCGTAACTTGGGCAGCTACCTTCCGCCAGAAAGCCCTAAGTGCAACACCTCCAGACCTAGGAACCTTCGCCAACTCCCTCTCCAAATTCGAGACCGTGTTCAAGAAAAAGGACACCACTGAGAAAGCCATCACCTGGCTCACCACCTATTGAATACCTGACAATGGTGACCTCTCTGAATACGTTGCCATGTTCCAAAACAATGTCATAGTCTCTGAAATCACAGAAGACAGCATCCTAAGATCATTCTTTGGAGCAGGACTCCCTATCTCCATGTCTGAAAAGATCAGTGAATCAAACAAAGATACCAAGACCATTGATGACTGGTACAAACAGGCACAAGAAGTCCAGACCAGGAGAGACATTGCCAAGGCTTTCATCCAACAACACTGCAGCAAGGTTACCACCCAGACCTACACCCCTTCATCCTCCAAAACCCAGACAAAACCTCATGATCCTGACGCCATGGACGTTGACACCATTCACATCTCTAAACCCACCCCAAAAGAATGCAAACAATGCAGGGATAAAGGACTCTGCTTTCATTGCAGGAATCCTGGACACATGAGTGGGAAATGTTCTCACTTCGCCAAGAAAGACCCCACCATCAAGAAAACCACCTAAGAGGATGAGATTCCTAACCTCATGGACATCAACAACAAAGAAGAGACTGTCCAAAGAGTAGCTTTCACTCCTTTGGATTTTTGAAAAGGGGAACTCGATCGATGCAAGTCTCCCCTACCCTTAGATGCGATGCTGTACATGTACAATCTTTGACCAAATCTATGCAAATCCCTGTTCAGATTGTCGTTCCATTGCATACCCTGCAAACCGTCGAAACCCGTGCCCTAGTTGATAGTGGAGCTGACATCTCCTGTATCGACCGACAATTTGTGCAAAAACATGGATTACCCACCACCAAACTCAAGAAACCCATCCACGTATGAAATGCCGATTCATCTTTCAACAACAATAGAGAAATTCGGCACACTTGTGATCTTTTCCTTGTCATCGAAGGTATTACCCAACGAACCACCTTCCATGTCATGTCTTGTGGACGTGATAACCTCATACTTGGACTCCCCTGGTTCAAAAAGACCAATCCAAAGGTCGATTGGGCAAAATGAACTCTCTCCCTTGATGAATCCCTTGACAGATCCAAAGATCTCTTCCATTCCCACATGGAAGATACCAAATAACACAATGCCTTCTACAAAAGAACATTCCCACCCCCACCAAAACACGTCCATGTTAACACTGCTACAGAAGATCACCTCTTCTCCTACCTAAACCAAAAAACTGAGTCTCAGTACATTCGACAAGCCCTTGACAACAGAACTATTCATCACATCATTCGATGTGGATCTCACTTCATTCCCCAAGGATCACCAGTCATTGCCAAGCTAACCACCACCACTGAACTCGCCATGACCACAGAAAAGAACAAACCCAAGATTACCCTTCCCCCTGAATACCAGCATTTCGCCTCTGTTTTCTCAAAGGAAGCCACTGACCACATACCCTTCTCTCGTCCCTATGACCACGAAATCGGATGACAAAGTCCACCTTGTCGCATATTACTCTTGGATACTTACCGCTCTGAAGCTCAACTACGACACTTATGATAAGGAGCTACTTGCTATTCATGAGTCCTTCCACACTTGGTGTCATTACTTGGAAGGGTCTGGTATCCCCATCAATATTGTCATGGATCACAAAAACCTAGAGTACTTCATGACCTCTAAGCTCCTGACTTGCCAGCAAGCCTGGTGGTTGGAGTTCCTTTCACAATTTAACATGGTTGTCCATTTCTGCCCTGAATGCCTTGGCACGAAACCTGATACCCTTACTAGATGCTGGGACGTCTATGCCAAAAAGGGGGATAAGGACTATCCTCACATCAATCCTCACAATTTCCAACCTGTTTTCACTCACAAGCAGCTCACTTCATCCCTCTGAGCAACTTATCTTGCAGCTCTGGTACTCTGAGCTAGCACACTCTTTGATGTCGAGCAACTCCATAGTGATATCCTCTCTGCACTATCCTCCAACCCTGTTGCTATTCAGCACCTCTCCGCTGCCAAACCCTCTGACTCCTGTTGGTCAGTTGACTCCAATGGTTTCCTTCATCTAGATGATTGCATCTATGTCCCTGATTCTGATTGTTGATAAGTAGTAGCAACACTCATGTAGTGTGTCTGGAATCACAGAACCACGAAATCACACACATGACCATTGTACAGTAGTACATATTACAAGCTTGGTAGCTGAGTTCATATACAATCTTGACCAGTAACCACTACATTTGACATTTAAGCCCCACTTCAGCACTAAAAATATTTCCCAGTCCTAGGGTTTTCACCCTTCCTCCTTTCAACAGGTTATGAGCCCTGGGCTCATGGCTGAGTGGGCATCCTGCCACCACAGCCCTAGGTGAACACCTATGCCATTCTGATGCAGAAATGCTCGAACATGTGGTATGTCGACCGTCCTCTGGACACTCTCTTGATGTAGACACACTCAAGGAGCATAGTCAAAACCATCCTGAGTATATGGGGAGACTATGTCCCTCCATTTCCTTGGGCTCTGGGCGTTCAGTTGATGCGGCTAAACACTGCTCCCCTTTGTTATTGTTCATACTTACTGAATAGTTACTGACACCCATCCCCATAGAAACCAACCATGTCCTCCTCCACTCTCAACTTGATCGCCAAGCTCAATAGCACCAACTACAAGTGTTGGGCCCAGGAGATGAAGGTGTATCTCCAGTTCCAGAGTGCCTGGAAAGGCTCTATGAAACAAACCAGGCCTGCCAACACTGACATTGATGCCCAGCAAAAATGGGACAACACTGATGATTGGGCCCTTGGGTCCATCATCCTTCAGCTTGAGGCCCATGTTGCCTCCAGGTTCACTAAAATTAACACTGCCAAAGCCCTCTGGACCTCCCTGGAAACCCAATACAATGTCCCCTCTCTTGCCTCTGCCTACACCAAGTTCAAGGCCATGCTTACCTTGACGATCCCTGAGAACAACCACCTGGCTTTGGCTTTTGCCAAGTTGAACACATATTTCGCCACACTCAAGGTGCTCAACTACAAGATCAACAATGATCTCAAGGCGATGTTCACTCTCACCAAACTTCCCAGGTACATGGACTTTGCTACCCAAATCCTCAATGCCAAGGCCACTAACATCAAGAGGTGGTTCAAAAGGCGCGAAGGCAAGTGTTCCAATGCCAGTTGAGACAAATGTAATAAATGTTGCGCCAACATCAATGATGCTGACAAATTGGACTTCAGTACCGACACCACCGCTCCTGCCACCTCCTTCACCTTTGCCAAATTCCTTCAGGAAGATATCACCCTCGCTCCCGCCAACATCTTCTTCCTCTCTCCTGTTGTCAACTCATGTGCCCTGGTACACTCTGCCAGGGCTGCCCAGTATGGACCCCTGCCTTTCCTCACACCCAGCACACTGTATCACTGGTACACTGTCTTGGGGTCACCCCCATTCCTCAAACCATATTGACCTTGAATCCCATCGCCAACCACAATGTCCATCCCTCCTTGATTGACAACAATAATGTGGTAAGCCTTGAAGATGAAGGACAAGATGACTATGTCTCCCAGTTCTTTGAGGATGTGGCCCTATGGCAAGTCCCTACCCCTTTTCTACCCTACTCAGGCACTGATGCTTTCACATCTCAGACCACACCACAATTATATACATTGTGTGTACTGCTTGTAGTAGATAAGTCGGACAATACTACTACTACCTTGCCATACTCTATGTGTGGCTCCTGGACTCTGGCACATCGTCTGTTACACACACCCTGATTATGCCCCTATTTTTCCTATATTTTCTATCACTTTTCCGGATTTATTTGGACACAATCTCAATTACTACAGTGATATCTAAGTTATCTAATACTTAGCATACCACTTATCTTCGACCACTTTCCCACGGTCAACCAACTCAGAAATTATCCTCGTGCTATCAGATCAATATGTATCAGATATGTGCAAACAATGCATTGGACATTGTAATTGGACACAACAACAATAACAAATGATTCTAGACTGATCCCTACATATGTACCTTAGACCAGTGTACACATGTTAGTCTAGACCATTACCCTTTAGTCTTGTCATATCCCAGTTCTCTTCAAGTCCAACCCCAGTCACTACAGCACAACTCCAGTGCATTCTCGCTCACTTAGTTATCTCAGTTCCCCGGACTTCCTTATTGTACCTTTATATTCTTGCCTCGTCACATTCCATTTCACTTCTGACATTTGTTCTGTCTCCGTCTGTCATTACTTACATCTCCGTCTCCGTCAGTCACTACTTACTTCCATCTCCATCCCCATCATTCATCCTGAAACACCTCCGCCCTCCATATATAAGTTCCTCTGTACTATAGTTGTAACTCTAGTCGAATATCGAATTGAACCTCGACTTGAATACACACCTTCCTCTCCTTGCTTTGACCGACCTCCCTCTTCATCTCATCCTCCGTTACACTTGAACCCCGGCAGTTCTCGTGACCTCTGACCTCTGAATAAATTTGAGACTCCCCAGGTTCAGTAAGGGCGCAGCACATATGCTGAAGCCAAGTCCCGCTGAGACTCCACTCCAGACATTGCCAGAGTTATGTCCGTTCCTATAGTTCTAATAGTATATTCAACTCTCACTTGCTAGAACCCGACAACCATGAACACTCGCGCTCATACCAGAGCAGGTACCAATATCGTCCCCACCCTATCCCCTCACTACAACCCTCTGTCCATATTTGGGAGCAACTGCTGAGGTCCTGAGTCCACTAACAACTTCTATGGGTTCTCCACACAACCTGCACCCTTCATCTCCCAAGGTTACCCCAAATTCCCAACTTCTGGAGTGCAGATAGTCTCTGTCCAGCTCAGAGGTGGTGATGGTGAGTCAGCCAGTCATCACTTGAGCCAACATGAGGCTACTTTCTGCACTCCCGTTAACGACAACCCTCCTCCTCTGGATGATCCCGACTTTCCCAGAGATGACCCATCTGATGACGACTTGGACAGCCCTGGTTAAGACCCCTTCGACTCCAAAGGCGACAAGGCCCCCCAGGATGTGCTCGCCCAGCTTGCCAACACAATCCAACTCTTTGCTTGATCCTCTCAGAAGTCCTCCAAGTCAACACCGTGCACCAAGGTCTGGGAACTGGATCAGTTTGACAGGACGGATCCCTGCAAACTCTGAGTTTTCCTGGTTCAGTGCGAACTCAACTTCCAGGACTGGCCGAAGGCCTTTAGAACGGACCACGCCAAAGTTACCTTTGCACAGTCCTATCTGAAGGGCATGGCCCTGGAATGGTTTGAGCCTGATCTACTCCAGATGGATGGGCCGGATGATCGCCCTCTCTGGATGGACAATTACAAGGAGTTCGTCCTCGAACTCCATACCAACTTTGGTCCACATGATCCCGTCGGAGATGCGGAACATCAGCTCGACCATCTATCAATGAAAGATGGTCAGAGGATCAACAAGTATGTGGTGGAATTTAACCGCGTCGCTTCACAAGTCCGTGGATATGGAGAAGGTGCCCTCTGGCACCACTTCTACAATGGCCTCCCTGATCGCATCAAGGATGAGATCTCTCGCATTGGAAAGCCCCCCACCCTTGCCGAACTCCGTATCCTCTCACAGACGATTGATGCACGCTACTGGAAGCGCAAATCCAAAATCAGTCATCAAGCGAAGCCCACCCAATCCTTGTCCTCATCCTTTTTGAAACCCGCCGCATCCTCCAACTCTGCCCCCACCTCCACATCCAACTTTGGTGGTCACACGGACTCCAAGGTCCAGACTGCCAACTCTGCCTCATCCTCCAAACCTGACCTTTCCTCGAAACTCGGAAAGGACGGCAAGCTGACTGCAGAAGAGTGCAAGTGCAGGTTTGACAATAAACTGTGCATGTTCTGCAGATACACTGGCCACATGGCTAAGGACTGCTCAAAGTCTACCTTCAAGGCCTCGAAGGCTCGTGCAGCTTCAACTGCAACTCCAGACACTACACCGGAGGTCTCCTCAGAGAAAAAAAATAGTCTGCGACCTCCCTGACTCCACACAGGAAAGAGGTCATGTTGATCCCCCCTGTGCACTCAA
The DNA here is from genome assembly GCA_038089615.1 of Aureoboletus auriporus. Lineage (NCBI taxonomy): Eukaryota > Fungi > Basidiomycota > Agaricomycetes > Boletales > Boletaceae > Aureoboletus > Aureoboletus auriporus. The sequence continues at coordinate 17,630 of JBBPLF010000656.1, forward strand.
GGAGATCCGACTCAACGCATCTGCTCTCTCAGATCCGAAGTCACTTATGCCCTCCATGTCACTCCTTTTGTATGACATCCCCACTTTCTCCGCTCTCATAGATTCCAGTTCCTCTGACTGTTTCATAGATATCTCCTTTGTGAATAAACATGCTCTTTCAACCTATTCCGTCCCTCCGTTACAACTCCACCTATTCGATGGAACCTCAAACTCTGTGATCACTCAAGCTGTTGGCCTCTCTGTCCATTTCTGAACCAGTGATATCACTCCAACAACATTTTATATCACTTCGCTGGATGGCTCCTGCTCACTTGTTCTAGGACACAACTGGCTCACCCACTACAATCTGTTGATTGATTGGGTTTTGAGCAGTATATTGTTCCGTTCATGTGAACAGCCCTTGCCAGCACCCCCAAGCTCAACTCTGCAGCCTCCAGACTTGCCGCCTCTGGCTGACCCCTCCCCATCTGATTCACCGCGTTTCTCTGACTGCACAGCCCCTCTGATTGCAATCATCAGTGCTCCCGCTTTTGTGCTGGCATGTCGCCTGTTAGATTCGTTGATTTGCCGTCGTGAGATCGTGCAAACGAATCATAGGACAAATAACGCTGAGGATATAACCGCTCTCTCTAGCGCTTTCGTATGAACTGGGAGCACTTGATACATGGCTCCAGACGTGGGTGTGACGAGGAACCTCAAAGCATTGTCACACACAAGTACTTCGGGAGACCAGAGATTGCATAGGATAGTACTAGAGAAGAGAAGTACATTCAAGTGCGTAGAACTGGCTGGGGAAATGCCAGTGAAGAGGGTAGACTACTTATACTAGGCTGGGATGCTGCGTAAGGCAGTAGCCGCAGTATATGCTGCGTAAAGCAATGCATGAGCTATGTATGCTGTGCGGGGCAATGCGTGCTGCGCAAGGTGATGCGTACAGCGCGGTGATGCGTGCTATCCGGGCTGCGTAGGGCAG
>JBBPLF010000657.1:0-18601 GCA_038089615.1 Aureoboletus auriporus
CCAGTCGACTTTGAGAGTTGTTAAGTTGCCACGTTTAACAGCTTTGATATATTCCTGCAAATTACGAGTAGTATGATACAAGTATTTTGTTGTCATTCATAAGGTTCTGAGGAATGAAAGCCATTGACGTACCTGAAGTTCTTCACCAAATAATAGGAGTTCCGTCTTGAGTGCTTCAAGTGTATCGTCCGTGTGAACATCCAGACCAATCAGACTGTCAATTTGTAGATAGATGCCAAGCATTCGCAACAGGTGGTATCCCTCCAGACTCACAGCTTCAGTGAGAACATCAAGAAGCACATAAAACACCTGCTATATTATGGGTGGTTCAGTCTGACTTGGAGAATATGGCTTTTGGGAACACTAACCTTCGCAAGATCTCTCAGTTTGTTGCCGTCTGAGAAGGTGATATTGATTACAGTGTCAAAGTGGGCTAGGTTGCGCCACCTGGGAAAATCCGACAATCTAATGAGATTTGGACGTTTATCAGTTGAAGAACAAACTATTAATGACAGTACGATCTAAGTGTCGGGAGATAACATACCTCTCCTCAACTGTTGTAGAAACAGTCCGTCCAAGTGCCTTCAGAATGATTTTGAGCTCCTCAAGCAGGTGCTTCCAAATCCCCATATCTAAGAAGTGCAAGCGGTCAAAACTGGCCGTTTCTTCTGGTTCCGAGTTCTGTACTTTCCAGAATACATTCTATAATCCTAAATTACCAAATAAAAGGTGATTTTGACTGGAAACAATTTACCTCGACTGGCCGCAAACCAAGTGCCTTGAGGATCTGCTCGCCTTGAGTCTTCTTCTCGAGATATTTTTCGTATGCGTTAACAGCCTGGCTGACTGTTCTTATCGGGAATGTCTTGGAAAGATTGCATAGCTCGTTGAGAGGAACGAGGCACACAGGACATGGGCACTTTCCCTTGGTCCCGCGTATTAGTGTCATCATACATCTGTAGAACAAATCAGAGAAGAGTCTGATAATGATTGTAATTACTCCTACTGTTCTTCATAGTCGGCTGATAGGATCAAAATTAAGGGGAATAACCAATGTTCTACCTTGTCATAGCATTTGTGCTTGTAGCCAGTCTGAGATAATTGAAACAGAGCTTCAAGAAGCATTGTAAATGATTCGTGCCATATAACATGTTTAAAATTCGTCCATGATTTCTTATTCTCCACTTTTGCAGGTTCTGGTACCTAATGTCCATCACATTGTCATTACATTACTCCAGTAAACATTTTGACAATGATTACCACTTACAATCGGTAACCAACCGATGACACACCCACCACCAAAGCGTTCACCATTCCGTATGTCTATCGGCAAATTCGCACATCGTGCCACAACAGGATAAGCCTTGACAGTTCCATGAGATGACAGTTGGGTCTTGTCTGCATATAGGATGAAAGGAAATGGGACAGCATTTGGGATATCCATAAGATGAGACTTGTTGATTCAACAGTTATAGTAAATGAATGTCAATGTTGCAAAACATATTTATATCGTTGACAACATACTTGGATCTCCCACCAACGATCACCTGTCCATGGTTCAGAATAGAAGTGTCTGTACTTCTCACCATCGTACTTGTTACGATTCACCCCTATTCATTTCATTTCTTGTCATCGTGCTTACATTTCCTTCTGCTCTTCCCATCAGCACAATTACTTTCCTATGTGTTCCTATCGGACCTACGTCATGCTGTACAGCCCACTTGACATCTTTGTCATACTTCCGGCTCCACTTGCTGTATATTACTAATCCTTCCTTGAGATTCCTTCGCATTCTATATGCTTAGTAATCCCTCTTTTCTCTTCTTATATAAACCCTACGATACCAACGATGTATCTCATGCTTGACCTACCTGGAATAAGCATCACACCTTGCATCATCTCTTGATCCTTAGGATCCCTTGTCTCTTATAAGTCCTCATCCTACTTTGAGTGGATGCTCCCTCAAAACCCTTAAACCCAGGATGACTGTCTCGTCATCCGACAAACCCTTGACCCCCGTCAGAAGAACATACGCTTGTTCTCTGATTGAACCCTTGTCGACCAGGTTCACGTTTACCTCCATCCGAGTTTAAGTGTAACAAAAGGTCAAGCGTGCTCTAACAGGCTACCATCGTTGTAGTCCTCTTATCACCATTTCACATCGTCCCTTGTCCAACCCTTGCTGGGGTCTCCCTCATCAGACTCAACCCCACGAGTCTTCCCCTGAACCCTCTCCCTCTGACATAGAAGAAGAGGACCCTGACACCACCCTTCCCACCGAACAGGAAAGAAAGGAAGACCTAGACTTAGCACATGCTTTGTCTGCTATCTTAAACATCCCTCGCGTACCTACACCACCGTCACCCACCCCAGTTGCTCCCCAAGCGAACCTCTTCGTCTTACCCCCTGCACCATCGTCGACACCACCAATGTCTACCACTATGAAACCCACTGAACTCCATATCGGAACCCCTGAACCCTTTGATGGCAGCCCAACAAAAGCTATTGCTTGGCTAAATGCTGTTCAATTCTACCTCCTTGTCAACTCAGCTGTCTATGATACCGAAACTAAGTGTTACAGTTTTCCCTTACGACCCCTCTTTTCCCTATGTCTATGGACTCATTGTTTCTCCTAGTGTCTTCACGAGACACTTATCCTCTTTTCCTAGTTAGGTTTCCTCTATCCTTTTCCCAACCGACATAGTCACGCCCAACCAACATGTCACATATTACTTCACTTTCCCAACCGACATAGTCACGCCCAACCAACATGTCACGCGTTACTTTTCCCTTGCTTAACGGACTAAACCTCTCCTCGTCATCATTCTCCTTATATGGTGACTCGTGTTCTTTTACCCATTGATACATAGCCTATACTGCGTACATCGCCTTACGCAGTGTGCAACTCCATAGCCTCTACTGCGCTCACAGGATAGCGCAGTATCATACATAGTATAAGTAGTTATCTGTCTTGACCTGTATTTCCCCAGCTAGTTCTACGCAATTCAGTGTTGTTACTTAGCACATCCACAAGTCCCAAGTGTGCGCATTGGGTAGTGAGACCAGTCTTCCTTTGCTTCGCCCACAACAAGTCTTCGAACCACTTCGAGTGTTCGCTGTGCTATGTTCTGACGCCCAGCATTAACAAAAGAACTAGCTCTTCAACTCTATCTCTGTCCCTCGACAGAAAGATACACCCACCATTTCCAGACAAGGACAATGACGAGGACGGACCATTCGTCCCCCTTCTGAATCCTCAGACGATATCCAAACACCGTCTGCACTCTTCGCCCTTCCAGCACCAATCCCCACCGAGGATTGGAGAGTCCAAGAAGCTCCACCTATCCCTAGACAACCGCCACCCCCACCACCTGAAGACCCACACTCTGATATAGAAATGTCAGACCACGGAACCAAAGACATTGAACTCAAGGCTGGACTACCAGCAGATTTCTCTGGAGATCCGAAAGACGCTATACATTGGAAGATGGCCATGACAGCCTACTTCAATATGAACCAGAAGTTCTACAACGAGAATGCTAAAGTCTTAACCACCCTCGCAAAAATGAGCAAAGGCCGAGGAACTGCTTTCTCTGAATCCATTTACATGCAGCTTGCCAACAACACCATGAAAGATCTCACCTTCGCCAAGCTCATGGATCTCTTCAAGAAAACCTTCTTCCCCTTTGATTACAAAAATCAAGCAAGGGAGAAACTAGACAAACTGACACAACATGGGAAGGGCGATGCTGCATACACGGAGTACATCACCGCCTTCCAGGCTGCGGAAGCCATAGCAGGAATAGACGACGAACTTACTAAAATAAACTATCTTGTGAAAGGATTGGACCCAGATATCTCCACCAAGATCCTCTCGATCAACCCCCTCCCTGACAAACTCTCGGAATGGCTCAGACTTTCTGGAGTATTCCATGCTCAGAACAAGAGGATAGAGGATCTGCAAAAGGGACGAAAGGTGGATCTACCAGAGATCCAAATGCCATGGACGTTGACGCTGTTCGCATCAACTACACCCAGCTCTCACCAGTAGAAAGGGCAGAACACATGAAGAACAACAAGTGTTTCAAATGCCACCGGGTAGGATGCCACTCCAGGAACCACCCCCGAGACAAACGTCCTGATGGACAAGGAAAGAGCAACAACGGGGCCCCTCCTCGCCCGCAGAGGAACCCCGCCAGGAAAGAGCAGGTCAGGAAGACCAAGCTCGAAGAGTACCAGGACACCTTAAAAGAAAGAGGAGTCACTGAGGAGGAACTCGTACGCACACTCGACATCCTCTATGATATCAACAAACCGGAAACCGTTGCCATAACCCGGACTGAGGAAGAAAAACCTCCAAAGAAGGATTTTTAGATGGGAGGAAAGGGTCAACGCTCTCCAATCCCGAAGTAATAGCCCCAGTATTCTTGTCTGATCCAAACAGTGAATCTATGCGAATTCCCATCTCACTGTTTGAACAAGAAAACGACCAAATCGTCGACACATTTGCCCTCATCGACTGCGGGGCAACCGGAAATTTCATAGATCGTGATCTAGTGAAAAAGAAAGGATACAAACAGATCCGACTGGATAAACCAAAAAAGGCACAAAACATAGATGGATCCGCGAACATTGGAGGAATCATCCGCCACAAGGTGATCCTCACCATCCAGATCGGAGAAGTAAACGAGAAGAGAGAGTTCCTCGTCATCAACTGTGGAAAGGAAAATCTAATCCTCGGAATCACATGGCTTCGAGAAACCAACCCCTCAATAGACTGGACCACCGGAGAAGTCACCCTACCCAATAAACCACAAACCCCACAACACAATTCCCCTAAAGCGATCTCTCAGAGATACCTTGTCAGGTATCTAGACCTGGATCCAGATGAGAAAATAGCCAAAATGTGGAAAAAAAGGATGGACAAAAGAATAGAGACTCTCAGGAAAACCACACTCGCCACAGAACTTGTGGCCCAAGAAAAACCCAAGGAAGAAACACTCCCATCTGAATATGAAGACTTCGCTGATGTCTTTGCAGAACGAAAAGGAGACGAACTACCACCCTCTCGACCGTTTGACCATGGAGTAGACCTCGATTCCACCTTCATACCCAAAGTAGCAAAAGTATACCCCTTGAACCCCAAGGAGAAAGAGGCCTGCAAGGAGTTCATCGATGAACATCTAAAAACCGGAAAAATCATCCCATCCAAATCCCCACAAGCATCCCTGTTCTTCTTCATACCAAAGAAGGACGGATCCGTGCGCCCATGCCAGGACTATCGATATCTCAACTCCCATACCATCAAAAATGCGTACCCACTCCCCCTCATCTCCGATCTCATTGACCAACTCAAAGGATCATCCATTTTTACCAAAATGGACATCAGATGGGGATACAACAACGTCCTTATCAAACCACAGGACAGATGGAAAGCTGCGTTCATAACACCTATGGGACTATTCAAACCAACTGTAATGTTCTTCAGCATGTGCAATTCCCCGGCAACATTCCAAGCCATGATGAACCATACCTTCGCAGACCTCCTGGCAGAAGGATGGTTAATCATCTATATGGACGACATTCTCATCCACTCCAGCGATCCAATAATACACCAGGAACGAACTCGTCGAGTCCTCCAGAGACTCCGAGAACACAAACTCTCTCTAAAGCTAAAGAAATGCTTCTTCAACAAAGCAGAGGTCGAATATCTAGGAATGATCATCCGAGCCGACCGAATCCAGATGGACCCAGTCAAACTGAACGCCATAAACGAATGGCAACCCCCAAAGTCGGTTAAGGCAGTCCGATCATTTATTGGATTTTGCAACTTTTACCGAAAATTCATATCCAACTTCTCCACCAAAGCAAAACCGCTACACGACTTAACCAGAAAAGGAGCAAAATGGGAGTGGACGAAAGAGTGTGAGGAAGCCTTCCTAGCCATCAAACAAACCTTTACCCAGAAACCTGTCCTCCAAATGCCAGACGTCACCAAACCTTTTACTGTCATGACCGACGCCTCCTTAACCACCATAGGGGCTATACTCATGCAAAACGATAGTAATGGAGATCTACACCCCTGTGCCTACCTCTCTAAAACCCTATCACCTGCTGAACGGAACTATGATATCTACAACCGAGAACTCCTAGGAGTCATTCACACACTTGAGGAATGGAAACATTACTTACAGGGAACAGGACTCCCTGTAACTGTTATCACCGATCATAAGAACCTCACATACTTCAAAACTCCTCAGAAACTCTCCAGACGACAGGCACGATGGATGCTATTCCTCCAAGACTTCGACCTCCACTTCTCCCCCATACCCGGGACACAAATGGGTCCAGCCGACGCCCTATCCCGTCGAGATACTGTAGACACATCCATGGATAACCAGGAGGTTATCCTCCTTCCCGAAGATATTTTCATCCACACCCTCGACATTGCCCTCGTCGAGAAAATCGCGGAATCCACCCCTTCAGATCCATTGGTCCTCACTGCCCTGAAAGCACTAAATGAAGGAACCCCTCTGCTCTCCAAATTGTCACCCCATGACTGGAACTATACCGAGGGCATGTTACACTATAAACATCGCCTCTATATCCCAGAACCCGCATGACAGGGGCTTGTTCGACTCATCCACGAAAGCAACCATGGAGGACATGGAGGGATCTTCCGCACTATTAACCTCCTACAACGTGATTATTGGTGGCCTGGCATGTCCACCTTCATCCGCAAATTTGTCCAAGGTTGCGCTGTCTGCCAGGCTAACAAGATAAATACTCATCCTACCTCCCCTGCGCTCACACCCCTCCCTTCCACTTGCACCCGCCCCTTCCAACAGGTTTCTGTTGATCTCATCATGGACCTCCCAATATCCCTCACCTTTGACTCTATCATGGTCATGGTCGACCATGGTCTTACAAAGGGGGTAATCCTCATCCCTTGCCACAAAACCATCGATGCCGCCAGAGTAGCCCAACTATTTTTCACTAACGTATTCCAACATTACAGACTTCATGACCACTGCATATCCAACAGAGGACCTCAATTCGCATCTGCCTTTGCACGAGAACTGGCCAGACTCCTAAAATACGACCTAAAACTATCATCCGCATATCACCCTCAAACTGATGGAGAAACTGAATGAGTAAACCAAGAACTCGAGACCTACTTACGAATATTCTGCGATGGACACCCTGAACAATGGGCAAAGTTACTCCCAATGGTGGAATTCTCCCATAACTCTGCCGTCCACTCCTCCACTCAGAAATCCCCCTTCTCCCTTATTCTAGGATATGAACCTCGCTCCTATCCTCCAATCGGAAAGATGTTCCTCCCTGCATTGGAAACACGCCTATCTGAATTAGAAGAAGCCCAACGGGAAGCCCTCGCAGCTCACAAGAAAACCCAACAGATCATGAAGGAACGAACTTCTTCTAAATTCCACCCCTGGATAGTCGGAGACAAAGTCTGGCTGGAGGGAAGAAACCTTGGACTGCGATACCTATCCAGGAAACTGTCCCCTAAATGAGAAGGACCATTTGAAATCACACAGGTTATCTCCCCCGTGTCGTATCACCTCAAACTACCGCCCACCTGGAAGATACATGATGTCTTCCATGCCTCTCTCCTATTCCCTTATCGAGAGACTGCAGAACACAGCCCCAATTTCTCAGACCCACCGCCCGAACTAATCGGTGGAGAAGAGGAATACGAAATAAACTCCATCCTCTCACACCGCGGAACACGAGGACGAAGGCAGTACCTGGTATCTTGGAAAGGATATTCCGCAGCAGAAAACACCTGGGAACCGGAGGGAAACCTCCAACATGCACAAACACTCCTGGATGAATATAAGTCCACTCGACCAAAAGACTTCCCCCAGTAAATGCTTCGGAAGAGAAACTTCGAATTCCAACCAGGTCTCCCCTTCCACAAGTTCTTCTTCCTCTATCGCAACGATCTTCCCCCATCTCATCCCCTTGAACACCAATACTTCTGCAACAGACTATACAGTGGCTGCCCCTGGCACTATGAATCATGACCCAACAAACTCCCTCCTCTTCGAACACCCACTGTAACTACATCATGGCCAGGGGAACCTATGAATCCCTCATGGCCCAAAAGAATCATTTAGAGCTACCATACCCCTATTATGTTTGCTCCAACCGTCTTCCCCCTCATCTGCGAAGAATCCTCTTCGCCTCCATCTTAACCACTCCAGCCCTCACTATACGCATGGAGCTCGACCTGTGATATAACGACGACAAGAAAACCAAAGACCTATGCAACCTCTTCCGCACCTATCAAGTCATACGCCTTGCCGCCCAACAACTCGTCCCCCATGACTCCCCTGAACAATTCGTAGCCACTATGCAAACCGGGGTAGACGAAGCACAATCCCTCATACTTGACCTCCTCTATGAAGAAGGGTTCGGACATCTCGTAGATCGCATTGATGAGAACTTGCTCCGACCCACTGTGGAGCCCTTCTTTGACATCATGAGCGTCCATGAGTACAGGACCTATGTTGGAGATGCCCGCTGCACCATTCCCTTCGATCCCCATCTAGACACTCCAGTATTCGTTGAAAGAACCCCTTCTCCTGTCCTTCAGATTCCTCCCCCTCGTTCCCCCGAGTGAACGTACTTTCCCGCTCTGATCTCCATTCCAGAATCCCCGAAGATCGACACTCATGCCCCCACTCCCCCTAACGTTTCAGAAGAGTCTCCTGTGGCAACCTGTTCGCCCACTCCTGCCCCTGAGGACATGCAACGAAGAGCTCTCACTCAACATGAGAGCCTGCTACCTCCAAGAATCCCCCAAACGTCCCTGAACACCCTGGGAGACACTCTGCAACCCCTTCTTCATTCCTTTCGAGGGATCAGAACGGCTTCCCTGGATGGAACAGGAACCTCTCGAGACCCCATTGACGTCGACACTTCCACCATCCCTACACGCCCTCCTAAGAAGAAGCTCCGCTGCCACCAATGTGGAAAACCGGATCACGTCCACATCTTCTGTGGACGATACACCTGCCCCTGGTGCCACAAACATGCCCCAGGACATGTCCAGGCGAGATGCCCTAGACAGCGATGTGGAGAGTGCGATGAATATGGACACATTCGCGCCAACTGCCCGGTTTACAATGGGCTCAACCGTGATGACGGCTTTCTCGATGGGGACCTCAATTTCACCAACTACGAGGTCAACGAGGGAGATATCGACGGACCAGATCGTTGAGCAGGTGCTTCAACATTACGAAGGGGGTAATGTTACGGTTTTCCCTTATGACCCCTCTTTTCCCTATGTCTATAGACTCATTGTTTCTCCTAGTGTCTTCACGAGACATTTATCCTCTTTTCCTAGTTAGGTTTCCTCTATCCTTTTCCCAACCGACATAGTCACACCCAACCGACATGTCACATATTACTTCACTTTCCCAACCGACATAGTCACGCCCAACCAACATGTCACATATTACTTCACTTTCCCAACTGACATAGTCATGCCCAACCAATATGTCACGCGTTACTTTTCCCTTGCTTAACGGACTAAGCCTCTCCTCATCATCATTCTCCTTATATGGTGACTTGTGTTCTTTTACCCATTGATACATAGCCTATACTGCGCACATCGCCTTACGCAGTGTGCAGCTCCATAGCCTCTACTGCGCTCACAGGATAGCGCAGTATCATACATAGTATAAGTAGTTATCTGTCTTGACCTGTATTTCCCCAGCTAGTCCTACGCAATTCAGTGTTGTTACTTAGCATATCCACAAGTCCCAAGTGTGCGCATTGGGTAGTGAGACCAGTCTTCCTTTGCTTTGCCCACAACAAGTCTTCGAACCACTTCGAGTGTTCGCTGTGCTACGTTCCGACGCCCAGCGTTAACACTAAGAAAGTCGCCTTCGCCCTCTCCTATATGTCAAAAGGGACTGCCGCAGTTTGGGCTTCCACCTTCCGCCAGAAAGCCCTATCTACCACCACTCCTGATCTAGGAACCCTTGCCGATTTCATTGACACCTTCAAAGTCTCCTTCAAAAAGAAGGACACTAGGGAACGCGCCATCACCTGGCTCTCTACCTATTGCATGGGAGAGAATGACGATGTCTCCAACTACATCACTAAGTTCCAAAACAATGTCGCCATATCAGGCATAACCAACAACCATGTCCTTGGGTCCTTCTTTGGGGCAGGCTTATCTATCTCACTATCTGAGAGAGCCACCGAAGTAGAGCTCAAGACCATCCAAGACTGGTACAACCGAGCCCTTGCTCTCCAAACAAGGAGAGATATTTCCAAAGCTCTCGCCCGACAACATCAAAACAAGGTGACTACTGCTACCTTGTATTCCTCCACCTCAAAATCCTCGACCAAAACCCGTAACCCCGACGCTATGGACATCGACGCCATCCGCGTTTCGAAACTTACCCTCAAAGAAAGAAAATGTTGCCAAGAGAAAGATCTCTGTTTCCATTGCCGAAAATCCGGACACGTGAGCAACAACTGCCCTCACTTCACCAAGAAGGACACCACCATCAAGAAAGTTACTAAGGAAGAAGAGATACCCAACTTGATGGATATTGATGACGAAGAAGAGGCAGTTCGTCATGTTTCTTTTCAACCTCTGGATTTTTGAAATGGGGAACTCGATCGACGCAAGTCTCCCCCTTCCATAGATGTGATGCTGTACATGTACAATCGTTGACAAAATCTATGCAAATTCCCATTCAACTCATCGTACCATCACATACTATGTAAACCATCGAAACCCACACTCTAGTTGACAGCGGCGCAGATATTTCTTGCATCGACCGACATTTCATAAAGAAACACGGTCTCCCCACCACCAAACTCAAAAAACCCATTCGAGTCCAAAATGCCGACTCTACATATAACAACAACGGTGATATCCGATATACCTGCGATCTCTTCCTCGTCATTGAAGGGATCACCCAACGAGTTACTTTCCATGTCATGTCCTGTGGATGTGATAACATCATCCTCGGACTCCATTGGCTCAAGAAAATCAATCCTCAAGTTGATTGGACCAGAAGAACCCTCTCCCTTGATGAATCCCTTGATGAATCTCGTGATCTCTTCCTCATCCATGCGGAAGATGTCAAACGACATGATTCTTTCTTCAAGAAATTCACCCCCCCTTCTCCAAAGCAAGTTCACATGGACTCCATCGCCGACGCCCATCTCTTTTCCTATCTAGATAAAGAAACGGAGACACAATACGTCCGATGCGCCCTTGACAACCGAACCATTTATCGCATCATCCAATGTGGTTCTCGTTTTATCCCCGCAGGATTTCCTGTAATTGCCAAGCTTACCACCGCCACTGAACTCACAATGGCAACCAAGAAAAGCAAACCAAAGATCTCACTTCCTACTGAATACCAAGAATTCGCTCCCGTCTTCTCCAAAGAAGCCACGGACCATGTACCTCCCTCTCGTCCCTACGACCACGAAATCAACACCAAAGAATCCTTCGTCCCGAAGATCGGGAAAGTTTACCCCCTCTCCCCCGAAGAACAGAAAGCAACAGAATCCTTCCTCAATGAACACCTTGCCTTGGGGAAAATTTGCCCCTCAAACTCCCCACAAGCATCCCCCTTCTTCTTCGTGAAAAAAAAGGACAGAGGTCTACGACCCTGTCAAGACTACTGATATCTCAATGAACATACTATTCGAGATGCCTACCTCCTTCCCCTTATCTCCGACTTCATCGATGAACTCCAAGGCGCCAAAGTCTTTACCAAATTCGATGTATGATGGGGATACAACAATGTCCGCATCAAAGATGAACATCAGTGGAAAGCCACCTTTGTCACTCATAAAGGCCTTTTTTAATCTACCATCATGTTTTTTGGTCTCAACAATTCCCCCGCCACCTTCCAACGTTTCATGAATGACTCCTTCCGTGACATGATTGCTGAAGGATAGCTCATCATTTATATGGACGACCTCCTCATCTTCTCCCCCGATGAACAAACCCATACTGAGCGAACCAAACATGTCCTTCAATGGATGATGGAACTTGATCTCCACCTAAAGCTAGAAAAATGCAAATTCGCTACTGACAAGGTAGAATACCTCGGCATGATCGTCAAACCAGGACAACTCACCATGGATCCTGTCAAACTTGATGGTATCGCCAAATGGCCCATCCCTGCCAAAGTCAAGGAAGTACGCTCCTTCCTCGGATTTGCAAATTTCTATCACCGTTTCATCCCAGACTACTCCTCCATTGCTCGCCCCCTCATCGACCTCACGAAGAAAAACCTCCCCTGGAACTGGACCCTGCCTTGCCAACAGAGTTTTGACAAATTGAAGGAACTCTTCCTTTCCAAACCGGTCCTTCATCTCCCAGATCTCACTGCCCCCTTCGCCATCGCCACCAATGCCTCCAAATTCACCACCGGAGCAATCCTCCTTCAAACCAACTCCAATGGAGAATGGCACCCCTGTTCCTACCTATCCCAATCGTTCTCTCCAGCAGAATGAAACTATGACATCTATGACCACGAGTTACTCGCTGTCATCCGTGCCTTGAAATCTTGAAGACATTATCTCCAAGGATCCCCCTTCCCCGTCCAGGTCTTTACTGACCACAAAAACCTGATGTACTTTCGTCAACCCCAAGCCCTCAACCATCGTCAAGCCTGCTGGCTTCTCGATCTTGCCGACTTTGAACTTAAAATGATCCATGTCCCCAGCAAATTACTCTCTGGTCCCGATGCTCTCTCCCGCCACCCCGATTTGATCCCCGAATCCTCTACCGAGAATGACAACCAAATCCTCCTTCCCCCCTCTCTCTTCGTCAATCTTGTTGACGTAGCCTTGTCAACCCATATCAAGTCTTCCTCCTCTTCCGATCCCCTTGTCATCCAAGCTCTCCAGTCTATGGAATCTGACATTCCCCCCACATTCCGCTCCTGCCTCTCAGATTGGAAACTTTCCGAGGGTATCCTCACCTATAAAGATCGTGTCTACATCCCCACTGATGACTCCCTTCATCGCTCTATCCTCCACCATTGTCATGACCACAAATCCGCTGGTCACCCCGGCTTCTTGAAGACCCGCCAGCTTGTCTCTGCCGAGTTCTGGTGGCCCGGTCTTGCTTCCTTCGTCTGAAAATACATTGAAGGCTGCGCTGTTTGCCAACAGAATAAGGCAAACACTCACCCTACCGTACCCCCCTTGTCCCCTATCACGTCTTCCACCTCTCGCCCTTTTCAGCAAATCTCCTGCGATCTAATTGTCGATCTTCCCCCCTCCTCCGGTTTCGATTCCCTGTTGGTTGTGGTCGACCATGGGCTTACTAAGGGGGTGATTCTCTGCCCTACAAAGAAAACCATCACCGCCGAGGGTATCACTACCCTCTTTTTCCACAAGGTATACAAACGTTTCGGACTCTACGATAAGATCATCTCCGATCGTGGTCCCCAATTCACCTCCTCCTTTACCACAGAACTTGGAAAACTTCTTGGCTACGACCTCTCCCTCTCCACCGTCTACCACCCCCAATCTGACGGCAAAACTGAACGTGTAAATCAAGAAGTCGAGACTTATCTCCGCATCTTCTGCGGGAATAGCCCCACCTCATGGTCTGATTCTATTTCACATGCCAAATTCGTGCATAACCACTGCCCCCACTCTGTCACCGGACAATCTCCATTCTATCTCATGATGGGATATGAACCCTGTGCCCTTCCTTCTGTCCTCACCAATACTCCCCTCCCAGCCATTGAAGAACGACTGAAACAACTCTCCGCCGCTCGCAATGAAGCCCTTGCCTCTCATGAACTAGCCTGACAAGTCATGGCCTCCCGAACTCGCAAAACCTTCTCCCCATTCCAAAAAGGAGATAAGGTGTGGTTAGAAGCACAGAACTTGAAAAGATCCGTCGCCAACCCGAAGTTTGCACCGAAACGAGAAGGACCTTTTACCATAACCCAGGTCCTATCACCGATCACCTACCGTCTCCACCTTCCGCCCACTTGGAAAATACACCCAGTTTTCCACACCACTCTTTTATCACCCTATCGCAAAAATGACATTCATGATCCGAACTTCCCTGCTCCCCCACCTGACCTTATCGCTGGCGAAGAAGAATATGAAATCGAGAAAATTCTACACCACCGAGGAACCCCATCCCGTCGGTCCTTCCTGATCCGATGGAAAGGATACACTGCCGAAGAAGACTCCTGGGTCCCTGAACGGGACTTAAAACATGCAAAGTCCGCACTCCTCGACTATAAAAACCGTCACCCTTCCGTCTTCAAATGTTAGATCCCTTGAACACCTACTATCATGGCCATCATCTACCGTCGCACTTCTACCACTCCTGCCATCTCTGTATCTGTTTCTACTGTCTCCTCTGTTTCACCCCCTCCTTTTCCTTCCCTTGTTGATAGACTTTCTTCTTGTCCCTCTTCTCCTTTCACAGAAACCACCGTAGAATCCTGGCCCAGCGAAAGCAGCGGAATCCCTTCCAATGATGACGACTCCCCTCACACCGTACCAGTCCTTTCCCCCACACTTCCCCTCATGGCCCAACGCACTCAAGAGATACCCGACGCTACTGCCATGGAATGACTAGTCAACCAACTCACAGACCTTTGTATGGCCGTTTACTTCTCCAGCCATCTAAACATGGAATCCCCACTCTGGAATCTCTATCATGTGTATTTACAAAATCATCGACTCTCAACTCTCCTCTTCCTCGCTGCCTCTGGAGAGAGTATTGCCCGTCATGTCGCCATACTTCATCAGATCAATTCCCAGTTAGAGGGAAACCTCCTATCTGCCCTCTTCCAGTTAGAAATGCATTATACAGTGGAAGAGATCGACCGATACCATAGAGAATTGGATGAAGCCTTTCACGACAGACAAGGTACCCCTTATCCAGAAGCGCCAATTGACTCTACGCCATCCCCTCCTACACCTTCCACCCCCTCTGCATCTTCCACCCCTTTTACTTTGGAAGAAGTCCTAGCAGAAGAATGAGCTATCGCTGTATTGCAACATTGCCAGTCATCCGCAACTATCGCTGAATGGGCCGACTCTGGGCAAACCATTCCCCTTACCAACGTTGTTGGTATCAATCCACAAAATGCCTGTTTTCATTGTCACCGAACAGGACATTGGATGGCAAACTGCCCAGTCTATCATTGCCGCCACTGCCGAAATCTTGCCCCTGGACATGTTGCATCTCGCTGTCCATGGAGACATTGTTCCCCGCATGTCGCTCCTTCCCCTTCTTCTACCCAATCGTCTTCTTCTCCTCCTCCTCGTCCCGTACCTCCTCCCGTCTTCGCACAACCGGCCAATATGTTCAACGTATCCCGAATGCATTCTGAGAATGCTTCTCCACCACACCACCATCGTTGCACTTGGTGTTGCACACATCGGGGAAGTACTTGCCCTCGGATTGCCACTCATCGTTGCTCTTGTTCCCCACCTCTGCGACCTGAAGATACCTATCTTGCTGACAACCATGCTGACATAGCGGACGTCTGGGACGATGCAGCTTACGCAAATATGACAGGCTCTCCGGGTATGGAGTACCGTGAACTTTGATTTCTTTTATCTTCTCATTGGAATTTCGAATGTACTCTGGGGGTAATGTTACGATTCACCCCTATTCATTTCTTTTCTTGTCATCGTGCTTACATTTCCTTCCACTCTTCCCATCAGCACAATTACTTTCCTATGCGTTCCTATCGGACCTACGTCATGCTGTACAGCCTGCTTGACATCTTTGTCATACTTCCGGCTCCACTTGCTGTGTATTACTAATCCTTCCTTGAGATTCCTTCACATTCTATATGCTTAGTAATCCCTCTTTTCTCTTCTTATATAAACCCTACGATACCAACGATGTATCTCACGCTTGACCTACCTGGAATAAGCATCACATCTTGCATCGTCTCTTGATCCTTAGGATCCCTTGTCTCTTATAAGTCCTCATCCTACTTTGAGTGGACGCTCCCTCAAAACCCTTGAACCCAGGATGACTGTCTTGTCGTCTGACAAACCTTTGACCCCCGTCAGAAGAACATACGCTTGTTCTCTGATTGAACCCTTGTCGACCAGGTTCATGCTTACCTCCATCCGAGTTTAAGCGTAACAGTACTTATACAAGCGTTGTGCATCCCAGACAAAGTGGGGTGCAACCAACGGGTTATTCAACAAGTCGAGCGCCCAATCCCACAGTGGCCGAACATGTACTTCGAAGGTTTTTGGTTCTTTCTGATATTCAGCTGTGACATCCAACTTTGTAAACTAAGTACAAAAAACATGCTTGAATTAAGATGGATGTAGACTGATAAGGCCAAAAAAGTGCAGAAAAGACGTACTGGTGTTAATTCCTATGCCGCCCGATCACATGCCAAGCAAAGGTCCTTCTCATTCTTGAATGTGACCCTTGCACTGTGATTCGCCACTCGTGAAATGATATTGAGTAGGGCATTTACGTGAGATGCATTGAGACCAGCCTGGATCGCAACATCAGCAAACTCAAGGTTGGCCTCAGTTTTGAATGGCTGCCATGGCTGCTCATTTGGTTGCATAACCGGTATAGCCATATCACCAAAGTCCTCAGAAGACTGGAATAGTAGTGGATGGCCACTTCGGGGGTGGTACTCTGTTTTAAAATCAGCCGGGGCTTCAGCATGAGAATCCCAGGGGGAAAAGGTGGCTGGACCCTCGAGATCGGGCATGGAAACATCTGAAGCTATTTATAACCAAAGACCATCAATTCAGTGATAAATTGTATTATATTAAACTTACCAGAACTTCGGGAGCCTGGACTGCATTGTTTTGAATTCATGCAAGCATCACCAGTCTGAGGTGCATCCGAGTCAATAATACCCCCACTAAATGAAGGAATTTTTCCTTCCAATGGAGATAAAATCAATCAATCACTAGTAAATAGCAAGCAAAAATATTATTGGCTCATCTGGACTGTTGGATACTGGAGAAAAAGAACCTGCAACACGTGTGTCTATTTTTTCTGGTCCAATCTGTCCAAGACCAGTTGGACCAATGCTTATCAATGGGCTATCTCAGACCTGGACATCTTGCACTGTAATCAATAAATTAATAACATAATTCAGATTGTATCAATACTCTATCCAAGAATGAGATCCAGAAAAATACAGACCTCATTGACACTCTTCCTCAAACTCTTTGACATAGTGTGCTCGATTGAGCGCACTGTGTACACGGTTCTGGCAACTTTTCTCATGCTTCTTAAGTCCTTGGCCCTTGAAATTTTTACCACAGTGGGTGCATTGTACCATCAAAGGTTGGAAACCAAGTCTTTGTCGAGACTTGTGAGCTGGCGACATGATGGTAGGATGATTGCAGAGACAAGTGAGACCGAGGCAAAAGCACCCTGGGCCCATACTAGGCATGAGTGATGCTGACTAAATTGTGATGACATTCACGTGTGCAGTGATGAATTGTTATCTTATCAGCCCAGATTGTAATGACATAGAAAGGAGTATTATTATGTGCATTTCCATCCTTTACGTGACATTGCAACATAGCCATATTGGTATGTTGCCTTAGCTTTTTCCGACAACACAGTGTGGCATCTTGGCATACCTATTGCGAGTTTCTGAGTCTGAACCTTAATCTTTGAGAATGCCTCATGCTTGGTGTCTATCATCCCCCCCACTTTCCTGTCCACTGGGACAGCTCAGACAGAGATCACCTATTGCTTGGCTTTGCTACACTCCTCACCCTCTGCAGTTTCAAGACCATCCAACAGCAGATCAGGATGGCAAGAAGATGTGCTCACTGGTCACTTCCAGAAGTTCACAAGATACTTGATTATCTGATCATTCACAAGTCCAAGATTGGGCAAGCAAGTGTATTTATCAAGTCCACCTGTGCAGAGGTTGCAAATTTGTTGTGTGCCTCTGATAAGGATGCATCTACAGTATATATAGTAACAAGTAGCAAGCGGTAAGAGTTTTTTTTTCAAGTTGGGTGTTGCTGATAATCACTCTGAAAAAGCTCAAAAGAACTTGAAATGTGATTCAAAGCTACAACAGCCGGTCTGGTGTTTCATTCTTTGAACTGACAAATGGCATATCTGTAGTTGAAGCAAATGAGGTCAAACAATGGGACAACTATATAGCAAGTGGATCATCTGAAGTACTAGTAATCTTCCTTCTCTTGTCAAATATTATACTAATTTTTCTTAGAGTAAAGAAATGGCACCATTTTGCAACAGAGGCTGGCCATTCTATGACAAGATGTCTCAGATTCTTCAAGAGGGTGTTACCAGTGGTGCTTCCAGCAATTTCTGAGCCAAAGCATTACTGCCTGAAACATCCAAAGATGTCAATGATCCTCTGGTTTCAAGTTGCTATAATTCCCTAGAACTTGAATATGATGAGCTGATGCAGTTTAGGCGAGACATGGGGTCTGATGACCCTTCTGTTGAGAATCTTGGTATTCACATTTAATATTTCATATTACATAACCAAGATTCTAGGCCTGTCACATGACAAGTCACCTGATTGCATGACACATTCACTTGTGTACATAATCAGAGACTAGACCT
>JBBPLF010000658.1:0-18595 GCA_038089615.1 Aureoboletus auriporus
TAGACCCTGTACATAAGCGAATATGTCAGCAGGTCTAGTCTCTGATTATGTACACAAGTAAATATGTCATGCAATCAGGTGACTTGTCATGTGACTGGCCTAGAATCTTGGCTATGTAATATGAAATATAAATAAGAAAATCAAGATTCTCAACAGGGATAGGGTTGGTAGAGGAAGTGCTGGCGGAAGAAGGGGAATGTTGTGGGGAACAACGGCGCCAAGGACAATGGGAGGCGACAATGGCAGCAACAATAATCAGGATAGTTGGCCATGAAAGGGCCTTCTCGTTGACAGTGAAAACACTGATCATTGGGGTTGGAAGGAGGTCACTGTCCTTCAGCCTCGCACCATGTGGCAAAGGTAGCAAAACCAGGTGAGAGGAGACGGGAAGTGACAGTGATTGCCGCCTGTTCTGCCTGTTGTTCATCAAAGGAGAATTCAGTGGAAGATGCGAAGGGTGTGGATGGAATGGGAGAGGAGGGAGGAAAGATGGGGACAGGTGTGCCAGTCCATTGTTCCTGTCGAGCTTGTGTCTCTTCTAATTCCCTATGGTAGCGGTCAATTTCGGAGACGGCAAGGGGCATCTGTAGTTGGTATAGGGTCGAGAGGAGGTTTCCTTCGGTTTGGGTTTGAATCTGGTGAAGGATGCCGATGTGAGAGGCAATGCTCTCGTTAGACAACGCGAGGGAAAGTAGATTTGCAAGGCGTTGGTTTTGTAGGAAAGCTCGATGAAGGTTCCACAGTGGGGATTCCATGTCGAAATGACTTCTGAAGTAAATGGTCATTCAGGGATTGGCAATTTGTCTAGCCATCAAGTCAAGAGTGGCAGCGGTGGGGACATCCTGGGTGCGGAAGGTGGAAAGGGGGAGGTTGATGGATTGGACAGGTTTGGTTGCTGGGGTGGAAGGGGTATTGATGACAGTAGGGCCCCAGGAGTTGGTACTCCAGGGTTCAAGGGGTGTGGGTGAGGAAGGGCAAGAAGAAAGTCTGTCAGATAAAGGTATAGTAATGGAAGAAATGGAGACAGAGGGAGTTGGGGTAGTAGATCGGTGAGAATAGATAAGAGGCATGATGAATCACGATTCGTAGTGCCAAGGACAGTTGTTGTATTTTCTGTTGCAAAAGTATTGGTGTTCAAGGGGATGGGACAGTGGAAGGTCATTGTGGAAGAGAAAGAAGAATTTATAGAAGGGGAGCCCAGGTTGGAATTCAAAGTTTCGTTTACGGAGCATTTTTTGGAAAGGCAGAAGGGTGACGGTTCTTATAATCAAGGAGAGCAGACTTTGCATGTTTCAAGTCGCGCTCAGGAACCCATAAGTCATCTTTGGCTGTGTATCCTTTCCATTGGATCAAGAAGGATCGACGGGATGGAGTTCCTCTGTGGCATAGAATTTTCTCGATCTTGTATTCTTCTTCTTCCGCAATAAGGTCAGGTGGTGGTGCAGGGAAGTTCAGGCTGTGTACGTTGTTTTTGCGATAGGATGATAAGAGGGAGGTGTGGAACACGGGGTGAATTTTCCATGTTTGAGGTAGGTGGAGTTGGTATGTGATTGGGGATGGAACCTTGACAATGGTAAAAGGTCCTTCTCGCTTCGGTGTGAACTTTGGGTTGGCAATAGATTGCTTGAGGTTCCATGCTTCTAGCCAAACTTTATCTCCTTTTTGGAAGGGAGAGAACATTGTCCTGGTTCGAGAGGCCATGACTTGTCTTGCTAGTTCATGGGTGGCAAGGGCTTCATTGTGGGCAGCAGTAAGGGTTTTCAATTGTTCTTCGACAGCAGGAAGGGTGGTTTCTGGGAGGATAGTGGGTAAAGCACGGGGTTTGTATCCCATCATAAGATAGAATGGGGATTGTTGATAAGTAGTAGCAACTGTCACGTGGCTCACAGCCATGACAGGTATATTACAAACTCAGTAGCTGAGTTTGAATAACACTCTTGACCAATAACCACTACGTTCGACGTTAAGTCCCACTTAAGCACTCAGATATGTTCCTATCCTAGGGTACAACCCTTCCTCCTTTCAACAGGTTATGAGCCCTGGGCTCATGGCTGAGCAGGCATCCCGCCACCACAGCCCTAGGTGAACACCTATGCTGTTCTGATGTGGAAACGCTCAAACATGTGGAATGTCAACCGTCCTTTGGACACTCCCTTGATGCGGACACGCTCAGGGAGCATGGTCAAACCACCCTGATTACAAGGGGAGACTATGTCTCACCAGAATCTTCAGGCTCTGGGTTTTCAGTCAATGTGGTTCACCGCTCACCTTCTTTGTTTTAACATTGATCGTTTCACCCTTGAGACTGATACCTACCCCTAGACACCCTCCATTAAAAATGAACACTGTCACCACCCTCATCACTCTCTTCACCCTCACCATCGTCTTCACTACCCTATACCTCCTGTGACAATCAAGGAACATGGGTGCCCCCCTGGCCTTCTTCTGTTGTGTTGGCCCCATGATGGTCACCTTCACTGTCCTCACCCCCGGGCAACAAGACACACTGGATTTTCAGAGTACAGAGGGATCAGTGTACTACAGCACTTCTATGAGGGAAAGCCGCTCAGACCATAATGGCTGGTAGTTTTACATTAGTGCCTAGAGCTTCTAAATGAATCTGTTTCATATAAATTAATTAGCGCCCCTGACAAAGTTTCAAGTCAGCGCTCATAGTACCTTTTACAAAACATGTTTCACATAAAAATTGCCTTCCGCCCTTCATCTCCTCTTTCTTCATACATATAAAGAGCTCTTCGCTCACTTCACTGGCCCCCATCCTCAGCACCAACATGTCTCTCTCCCTCAACATTGTCAGTCTTTACCACCAACAACAACAATCTCTGTCCAAGCAACGAGGAAAAAGGACAAAAAAGAGCATCAAGCAGTTGACGAGGAAAACATGCCAGGATAAGATAACATGAAAAGGTGACATTAAGGACAATACCATCACCCTTCCCGCCACCTTACTTAACCCTTCCTGGACTCTTCCCTTCCATCAAACGAAGGATGACACCTTCACCTTCACTCCTCTGTCCCTCTATACCATCTCCTACACGGAAGATGGTCTGCCACACCTCCTTCCTCCTCCTCCTCACGACAACAACCACTTCACCTTACGAATGGGATTGCCACCCACTTTGACAAACACTGAAGGCGGCTACTTGCCCTTGCTTGCCAAGATTTTCCTTGGGCAGAAAAACAGGTCTGAGATGGCCACTCGCTCCTTTATGGAAGCGGATGAGGACATCACCTCAAAATGACAAGTCCACCCTGACACTCACTCCCCTATGGATGCGGATGAGGACGCCATCTCAAAGAATGGCAAGTCCCTACCCCCCATCCGTCCTACTCAGATACTGACGCATTCATGCCTCGGATTACACACCTATATATGTCATGTACCATACCTGTAGTAGATAAATTGGACAATCCTACTACCTTGCCATACTCCATGTGTGATGATTATGACAAGCACAATGGCAAAGGAAAACAACAAGCAAACCCAACCAAGACACCACCCGATGTGTGGCTACTGGATTCCGGCGCATCATCCCACTTTACACATGATCACACTGATTATGTCGAATATCGTGCATATGACAAGCCGATGCACTCCCAGACCACCAATGGCACCGCCCACATACTCGGCATTGGAACTGTCATCATCAACTTTAACAGATTATCTGTGTGGTTATCGCCGGTAATCTACATGCCTGATTGCAACATTAAATTGATATCCATGGGTACCCTGCTCAGAGACCTGTCTCTCTCTTCAAAACAGGCCCGCCCACATCTCCTTTTACAACAAATGCAGGGATCGAACAATCCTTACCTTTCACAGTCATGGCGACACTATGTACTGGATCAAAGCACCTGCCATGCATCCAAATGCGCAACATTCTATGACCGCCTCTTTGGATTATGATCTCATGCATCACCGGCTTGGCCACCCCTCCAACGAGGTATTGAAGGCTGCCAAGCATCACTTGGAGGATTTCCCCAACATTACTGTCCCATCCAAGAGACCCATATGTCCTGGATGTGAGATGGGTAAACAGCCCAATTGACCCTTTCCTCATAGCGAGATGCGGGCTTCCGCTCCATTTGAGTTGATTCACTCAGACCTTAAATTCTTTGAGATTGAGTCGTACCACAAATATAAGTATGCTGTCGTCTTTTACGATGACTATACATCCATGGGATGGGTTGTCTGTATTAGGTCCAAGGATCAAACCCTTTGGACTGTAAAACAGTTCTTTGCCTTCATCTGCACTCAATATAATGCCGTTGTCAAACACTGGCATTCCAACGCAGGAGGAGAATACACCTCCAAGGCATTTGAAGAGTACATGCATGACAACGGCATCAACATTCAACAATCCGCCCCATACGCTCATCAGCAAAATGGTCGCGCAGAGCGATTTATTTGCACTCTGATGGAAAAGGCATAGGCCATGTGCTTACATGCCTGCCTACCATCCTCTTACTGGGAGTTTGCAATTCTGCATGTGGCTCAAGTGTACAATCACACCCCCAACGCTCGCCTGAACTGGAAAACCCCCCTAGAACTACTTCAAGGGGAGAAACCTTCCATTTCTCACTTACGTGTTTTCAGCTGCAGTGCATATGCACATCTTGCCACAGAGACTCGTGAAGGAAAACTCCAACCCAGATCCCAATTAATGATCTACTTGGGTGTCGCTGAGGGAAGTACCACCAACTTCCTATTCATGAAGCCCAACAATGCGCTTCATACCTCCGCACATGCCATCTTTGATGAATACTTATTCCCTCGCTGTCCTGGCACGAAACCACACCAGCCTCTCCCTAGGCCTCCCACGGAGTGCCACTCTCATGAGGACACTGATTCCTCACCTCCTCCTCTGAGGACAGTTGGTCTGATGTGGAACCCGCTCCCAACAGTCCTCCTCGTCCTCCTGCACCTCGCCCAGCCAGTCCTGTGGCTCCGCCTCCTCAAACACCGCCCAGGCGGCACCGGGCCCCTCCCTCAGGTCCCCCTGCCCTTCCACGTCATTCTGAACGAATCCGACAGCCACCTCTTCGCCCCGGCAACATCTATGGTGAGCGTCGCAATCCCCTCGACCAGCTCTGGGATGCTGAGCGTGACTCCACTTGGCACTGACCTGATTCCAGTTCCGGCGCTCCTGGCCCCAGTTCCGAGGCAGAACCACCCATCGTCCCTGGTTCCAGTACAGACTCACCAATGGTCCCTGGTCACCTCCCTCCCTCTCCCACTCTGTCGGAATCCGATGTCGAGCTGTTGACCACGGAATGGGGAGATGCGCTTGCCAATTTTCTGTGCAAATGCGCCATACCAGCTTTGGATGAGTCCACCAATGTGAATTATCGTGAATGGTCTTACCGAGACATACAACGTCTACCACACGACAAACAGAAACTGTGGCAAAAAGCTTGTGAGGATGAGCTTCAAATACTTAAGGATTGAAAGGTCTGGGAAGTGGTTGATAAACCCCCCAACCGAAAGATCATCAAGAACCGATGGGTTTTTGACGTCAAGTCCGACGGCTGTAAGAAAGCCCGCCTTGTTGTGAAAGGCTTCTCCCAAGTGGAAGGCACGGACTTTGACCAAATATTCTCCCCAGTCATACATTTTGAAATGGTGCGGGCCATGCTCAGCCTCTCAGCCTTGGAGAACTGGTACATCACCGGTCTTGATGTGCGATCAGCCTATCTATATGGCATACTGGAAGAGGAACTCTATATGGAGTTTCCTGAAGGGTTCTCTCCACCCCAACTAAAAGGAAAGAAAGTCCTCCGACTTTTACGCACTATATATGGCCTTAAACAAGCCAGATTAGCCTGGTGGCGCGCCCTCGACCAATCCATGAGGAAACTCGGATTCGAGCATCTCAAAACAGACACCGGACTTTTCATTTATTGCAAAGGCAAACAGCTAGTCCTAGCAATAGTCTATGTAGACGACGCCCTATTCTGTGGACCTGACAAAGCCTTTGTAGACAAGGTTAAAGGGGCCTTTATGAAGAAATGGGAATGTTGCGACCTTGGTGAACCTTGCGAGTTTCTGAGGATGAACATCCGTCATGTTGGCAAGAAAATATTCCTTGACCAACGGTCGTACCTACTCAAAGTACTGGAATGATGCAGCATGATGAATGCCAGATCTGCCCCGACACCACTCCCGCAGGGATGTTACCCAGTGAAGAATGAAGCCACTGTCAACCCGGAACTGCGGACGCACTTCCAGACAATTATTGGCTCATTAATGTACCTCATGATCGGTACCCGTCCAGACATTGCATACGTGGTGACACAACTCGCTCGAATGTCGGCCAACCCATCCCATGAGCACTTAGAAAAGGCTTTGTACATATGTCACTACCTGATTGGCACACAGGACTACTCACTAGTCTATGACGGCGACAGCGACAAAGGCATCATTGCCTGTATGGATGCGGATTGGGGACAGGACAAGATCACTTATCATTCCCAAACCGGCTTACCTGAAGCTGGCCAATGGTGTTTTCCTGTGGAATTCACATCTTTAAAAAACCACAGCACTCTCTTCAATGGAAGCAGAGTACATGGCCTTGAGCGACTGCACACGCCAGGCTGTTTGGATCCATCAGATGATGGGGGAACTCGGATACAGCCTCAACCCCATCCCGGTATGCAGTGATAATCAAGGATCCTTATTCCTTGCCCAGAATCCCGTCACTGAAAAATGATCCAAGCACATCCCCATATGTTATCACTTTGTACGCGACGCAGTGATGATGTGGAAACAGGTCGAACTGCTATTCATCCCTGGGACCGAAAACCCCGCCGACATGTTCACCAAGAACCTCAGCAAAGTCAAATTTTGTGAGTACCACAGTCAATTAGGTCTCGAATTCTATACAAATTTGACAGACTGAGCTGGGTCTCACTACTCTTGCCACCCTTATCCAGGCTGAGCGGATGATCTCCTTACTACTTTTCTTTCCCTTCTCTCCTAATGCCCTTACAGCCTTTTATGCTTACGTCTACCCCTGTACACTAAGCAAGGGGGAGTGTTGATAAGTAGTAGCAACTGTCACGTGGCTCATAGCCATGACAGGTATATTACAAACTCAGTAGCTGAGTTTGAATAACACTCTTGACCAGTAACCACTACGTTCAACGTTAAGTCCCACTTAAGCACTCAGGTATGTTCCTATCCTAGGGTACAACCCTTCCTCCTTTCAACAGGGATTGGTTGGTGATGGAATGAGGGCAGTGATTGTGGGCAAATTCGGTGTGGGAGATAGAGTCAGACCATGAGGTGGGATTATTTCCGCAAAAGATGCGGAGATATGTTTCAATCTCTTGGTTTACTCATTTGGTTTCTCTGTCAGATTGTGGGTGATAGGCGGTGGACAAGGACAGGTTGTAGCCAAGGAGTTTTCTAAGTTCCTTTGCGAAGGATGAGGCAAATTGGGGGCCGCAATCAGAGATGATTTTGTCATATAGGCCGAATTGTTTGTAAACTTTGTGGAAAAAGAGGGTGGCGATTCCTTCAGCTGTGATGGTTGTCTTCATAGGGCAAAGAATTACCCCCTTAGTAAGGCCATGGTCGACCATGACCAAGAGACAATTGAAGCCTGCAGAGGGAGGAAGGTCCACAATGAGATCACAGGAGATCTGTTGGAAGGGACAAGAGGCGGAAGACAGAATGGGAAGGAGAGGGGGACACATGGGGTGTGTGTTTGCCTTGTTTTGTTGACAGGTAGCGCAACCTTCAATATATTTACGGACAAAGGAGGCAAGGCCAGGCCACCAGAAGTCGGTGGAGACAAGTTGATGGGTTTTGAGGAAACCTGGATGGCCAGCAGATTCGTGGTCATGGCAGTGAAGGAGGATGGAGTGACGAAGGGAGTCGTCAGGAGGGATATAGACGCGACCTTTGTAGGTTAGGATGCCATCATGGGATTGCCAATCGGAGAGACAAGAGTGGAAAGCAGGGGGGATATTGCCCTCCATAGATTGAAGGGCTTGGAGAACAAGGGGATCAGAGGTGGAAGCCGATTTAATATGATCCGAAAGGGAGGTATCAATGAGGTTGATGAAGAGGGAAGGAGGAAGGAGGGTTGTGTTGTCGTTCTCGGAGAAGGAGTCAGGGAGGAGGTCAGGGTGGTGGGAGAGGGCATCAGGGCCAGCAAGGAGTTTTCCAGGGACATGGATCATTTTGAGGTCAAAATCGGCGAGATTGAGGAGCCAATGGGCTTGGTGACAGTTAAGGGCCTGTGGTTGGCGGAAATATGTGGGGTTTTTGTGGTTAGTGAAGACCTGGACTGGGAAAGGAGACCCATGGAGGTAGTGTCACCAAGATTTCAGGGCACGAATGATGGCGAGAAGTTCTCTATCATAAATATCATAGTTGCATTTGGCTGGGGAAAATTATTGTGACAGGTAGGAGCAAGGATGCCAGTCACCGTTGGAATCAGTCTGAAGGAGGATGGCACCTGAAGCGAACTTGGAGGCATTGGTGGCGATGGCGAAAGGGGCAGAGAGATCCAGCAGATGGAGAACAGACTTTGACAGGAAAAATTCTTTGAGTTTGTCAAAGCTTTGTTGACAGGAGGGGGTCCAATTCCAAGTGAGATCTTTCTTGGTAAGATCGATGAGAGGACGTGCGACAGAGGAGTAGTCAGGAATGAATTGACGGTAGAAATTGGGGAAGCCTAGGAAAGAGCGAACTTCCTTGACTTTAGTATGTGGGCCATTTGGTGATTCCATCAAGTTTGACAGGGTCCATAGCGAGTTGTCCGGGTTTGACAATCATACTGAGGTATTCAACCTCAGTAGCAGTGAAGGTACATTTTTCTAGTTTCAGGTGGAGGTCAAGTTCTTTCATCCGTTGAAAAACTCATTGGGTGCATTCTGTGTGTGTGTCATCATTGGGGGAGAAGATAAGATTGTCCATGTAGATGATGAGCCATCATTCAGAGATCATGTCCCTAAAGGAGTCATTCATGAAGCATTGGAAAGTGGCGGGGGAGTTGTTGAGGCCGAAAAACATGATGGTGAGTTCAAAGAGTCCTTTGTGAGTAATAAAGGTGGCTTTCCATTGATGTCCGTCTTTGATGCAGACATTGTTATATCCCCATCGGACAACAAACTTGGTAAAGACCTTGGCTCCTTGGAGTTTGTCAACAAGGTCGGAGATGAGCAGAAGAGGGTATGCGTCACGAATGGTGTGTTCATTGAGATATCGGTAATCTTGACAGGGACGAAGGCCTCCATCCTTCTTTTTAACGAAAAAGAAAGGAGAGGCTTGGGGGGAGTTGGATGGGTGGATTTTCCCAGATGTGAGGTGTTCATCAAGGAAGAATTTGGTTGCTTTTCGTTCCTCAGGAGAGAGAGGATAGACTTTCCCAATTTTCGGAATGAAGGTTTCTTTGGTGTTAATTTCATGGTCATAAGGACAAGAGGGGGGTACGTGGTCAGTGGCTTCCTTTGAAAAGACAGAAGCGAAGTTCTCGTATTCAGAAGGAAGAACGGCTTTTGGTTTGTTCTTTTCAGTGGTCATGGCAAGTTCGGTGGCAGTAGTGAGTTTGGCGATGACTGGTGATCCTTTGGGGATGAAATGGGAGCCATATTGAATGATGTGGTGGAGAAATCTGTTGTCAAGGGCACGTCGTATGTACTGGGATTTGGTTTCTTGGTTTAGGTATGAGAAGAGATGATCTTTTGTGGCAGTGTTAACATGGACATGTTTTGGTGGGGGAAAGGATGCCTTTTTGTAAAAGGCATCATGTCGTTTGATGTCTTCCATGTGAGAGTGGAAGAGATCTCTGGATTCGTCAAGGGATTCATTGAGGGAGAGGGTATATTTTGCCCAATCGACCACTGGGTTGGTCTTCCTGAGCCAGGGGAGTCCGAGTATAATGTTGTCACATCCACAAGACATGACATGAAAGGTGGTTCATTGGATAATGCCTTCGATAATGAGGAAGAGGTCGCAAGTGTACTGAATTTCTCCACAGTTGTTAAAGGAAGAATCGGCATTTCGCACGCGGATGGGTTTCATGAGCTTGGTGGTGGGTAATCCATGTTTTTGCACAAATTGTCGGTTGATGCAGGAGATGTCTGCTCTGCTATCGACTAGGGTGTGGGTTTCGACGGTTTGCAAAGTATGCGATGGGACGACAATCTGGACAGGGATTTGCATAGATTTGATTAAAGATTGTATGTGTACAGCATCGCATCTAAGGGTAGGGGAGACTTGTGTCGATTGAGTTCCCCTTTTCAAAAATCTGAAGAGAAAGCTACTCTCCGGACGGTTTCTTCTTCGTCATCGATGTCCATGAGGTTGGGGATCTCATCTTCCTGGGTGGTCATCTTGATGGTGGGTTCTTTCTTGGCGAAGTTGGGGCATTCCCCACTCATATGTCCGGGTTTCCTGCAGCAGAAGCAAAGTCCTTTGTCTCAGCATCGTTTGCATTCTTCTGGAGTGAGCTTGGAGACAAATTGCATCAACATCCATGGCATCGGGGTCACAGGTTTTAGTCTGAGTTTTCGGGGGTGAAGAGGTATAGGTCTGGGTGATGACCTTGCTATGGTGTTGCTGGGCGAAGACCTTGGCAATATCCCATCTGGTTTGGACTTCTTGTGCTCATTTGTACCAGTTGTCGATGGTCTTGGTGTCTTTGCTTGATTCGCTGATCTTTTTGGACATAGAGATGGGAAGTCCTGCTCTGAAGAATGATCTTAGGACGCTATCTTTGGTAATTCCAGAGATGATAACGTTGTTCTGGAAGTTGGTGATGTATTCAGAGAGGTTGCCATTTTCAGGCATGCGGTAGGTAGTGAGCCAGGTGATGGCTTTCTTGGCGGTGTCCTTTCTTTCGAACACAGTTTTAAATGCAGCTCGAAAGTCGGTGAAGGTTCCTAAGTCCAGTGGTGTTGCGTTCAATGCTTTTTGGCGATAGGTGGCTGCCCAAGTAACAGCAGTTCCTTTCGTCATATAAGATAGGGCGAAAGCAACATGTTTGGCTTCGGAGTCGTATACTTTGTCATTGACCATGAGATAAAAGACAACAGTGTCGAGCCAGATCATGGCTTTGGCTGGGTTTCCACTGAAGGATTCAGGGGTCCTGATATGAAGTTCAGTAGGCCTAATGGTGGGAGTAGCATTGGACATGGTTGGGGTTACAGGTGACAAGGATGGGGGTGCTGCAAAGAGGTTGGTATGAGGGGCGACTGGGGTTGGTGACGGGGGTGTAGGTACTCGTGGGATGTTCAAGGTGGCAGACAAAGTGTGAGCTAAGTCGAGGTCTTCCCATCGTTCTTCTTCAGTAAGAAGGGTGGTGTCAAGGTCAAGTTCCTCCTCGAAATCGGTGAGGGAGGGATCAAGCTCAGGCTCAGAAGCAGGTTCTTGAGCTGGGGTTCGATGGTGACCCCAACAAGGGTCGGTCGAGGGTCGGTGGTGGGAAATGGTGATAAAAAGCTTATGACGATGGTAGCCTGTTTAGAGCATGCTTGACCTTTTGTTATGCTCAACTCGGGTAGAGGTGAACATAGACCTGGTTGGTTCAGAGGTTCTGTCTAGGACGGACGTTCATCTTAGATGGTTCAAGGGTTCAAGGGTTCTTCCAACGACTAAGGTGATCATTGGTGATTTCAAGGATTTTGAGGGAGCGTCCACTCAGAGTAGGACAAGGACTTCTTCAAGGGAGACAAGGGATCCAAAGGATCAGAGACGATGTACAAGGGATGATGCTATTCCAGGTAGGTCAAGCGTGAGGTACATCATTGGTATCATAGGGTTTATATAGGGAAGGGAAAGAAGGAATTACTAAGCAATAGAATGCAAAGGAATTCCTAAGAATGTTTAGTAATACACAGCAAGTAAGACGGAAGAGGAAATGATGATGTCAAGCAGGCCGTACAGCAAGACATGTGTCCGATAGGAACACATGGAAATGTAATCAAGATGACCAGTCATCCGATGGGAACGTTTGAAGAAGTAAGCAAGGTGACGAGAAAGAAAATGAATAGGGGTAAATTGTAACAATTCCCCAGCTAGTTCTACGCAATTCAGCATTGTTACTTAGCATATCCACAAGCCCCAAGTGTGCGCATTGGGTAGTGAGACACTCTATTGCCTTGCTTTGTCCACAACAAGTCTTCGAACTACTTCGAGTGTTCACTGTGCTACGTTCTGACACCCAGCGTTAACACCCACTTCATTTGCTGCACATCATCTTGCCTACATACCGAAGGTATGTGATATTTACTACTATTAATGCGCATGACAATGATTAAGATTATGCTAGCTATCCGACACAATACAAGACTTTTACAAGAAGACGTTTGGAACAAGTGCATCAGGAGTCACCTTGACACACTGCAAATGAGAGTTGATGCAAGCAATTTGGTCCTTTTTACTCGATACTGACTTTCTCAACGCATACAAGCATGGATTGGTCATCACATTTCCTGATGGCAAATTATGCTGAGTGTTCATGCGGCTTTTAGCATATGCTGCTGACTATCCTGAGAAGTAAGTACCTTCATATACATTATATTTATATTTAACTCATGTGATCTTTTTCCAGGATCCTACTTGTGTGCATAAAGTTTCTGGGGCAGTGTCCATGTTCATGTTGTCTGGTACCAAAAGAGAAGTTCCAGAAACTTGGAACACAGATGGACAGATGGATACGAGATAAAGAAACATGCATTGATGATGAAACACATTGATTGTTGATTGAATGTGTTTGTAAGTTTATTTTTGAGCTTGGGCACAGCATGACAAGCAAGGCTGTTGAAAACTTCATTGGAGACAAGTCATTGGTTCCAACATGTGTAGGTGATGTGTTACATTCAAGTTTGTACACTCACTAACACCTCTTAGAACACCTTCTCTGAGAAATTGAGCAAATTTGGATTCAACTTCTATTCCCTATTTGTATCAGACTTTATGCATGAATTCAAGCTTGGGGTTTGGAAGGCAATGATTATCCACCTCATTCTGATTGCTACGATTTTCCCTTATAACCCCTCTTTTCCCTATGTCTATGGACTCATTGTCTCTCCTCATGTCTTTGTAAGACACCTATCTTCTTCTCCCTATTAGATTTCTTTCATCTTTCCTGACGAACGCGCCGAGTCATTCCTGACGAACATGTAGCGCCACTCCTGACGAACACGCCAAGTTACGGTACACTTTCCAGTTATGGTACATCCCTTTCTTACATAATGGACTCCAACCTCTCCTTATCATCATTCTCCTTATATGATGACTCGTGTCCCCTTACCCCATTCTGATACATAGCCCATACTGCGCACATCACCCTATGCAGTGCACAGTTACATAGCCAGTACTGCGCACACTGGATTGTGCAGTAGCATATCTCGTATAAGTAGCTACCTGACTTCACCTGTATTCGCCAGCTAGTTCTATGCAATCCAGCATTGTTACCTAGCACATCCACGAGTCCCAAGTGTGCGCATTGGGTAGTGAGACATCTCTTCTTTTGCTTCACCCACAACAAGTCTCCAAACTACTTCGAGTGTTCGCTGTGCTACGTTCCAACGCCCAGCGTTAACACTGATCTTATATGAGGTTGGTGGAGATACCATACAGGAATTCAATGCACAGTAGGTTTACATGGTCATTTGAGTCATAAAGGTGTCGTACTCATGCTAGTGGTTCTAGCTTTTGTTTAATCCCGACATTTGGGCGAGACACAATACGAAAATTTAGCTCAAATGTATCCAATTTATCGAAGCTTGCAGCACAAGACTTTGAAGACATACTCCAGGTATGTTTACTTGACATCAAGTTTTGTTCTTATTCTTATAACACTACAGTGTGCAATACCTATTTTCGATGGTCTGATTCCAGAACCATTCAACTCCATTGTCCTCGACATACTGTTTGAACTTGCAACTTGGCATGCCTTTGGAAAACTTCGGATGCATATGGAAACAACACTTTTCCATTTCGGAAATAGCACCACTCGCTTAGGATATGAATTTCAACAATTTTCCTGTGATTGTTGTAGCCAGTTCAAGACATATAATCTCCCTCATGAGACGGCTGCACGTGCCCGGCAAATGACCCGACAAACATCATCTTCTAACTCAGGTGGACAAAGAAATGAAACCAACTCAGCACGGAAAGTTCACACTTTTAATTTATTGATGTATAAGCTACACTCTCTTGGTGATTATGTCAAGACCATCTGGATGTATGGTACTACAGATAACTATTCTACACAGGTGGTAAGTGGAATAGTACATTTCGAGTCAGCTGTGAATATTTTGTTAGGGAGAGCTTGAACACCGTTGGGTAAAGTGCTTCTATTATCACACAAACAAAAAGGATTTCACACATGCGATTGCAAAAAATCAACAACGCAAGCGATTGCAAAACATCAACAATGCAAGCAATTGCTTTATCGGATCCAGGAGGAACATTGTGCTGATACAGCTCAACCTCCAAGGATGGATGCACATGCGTTCATTGATCAAGAGGAGTCTCTACCAAGCCACCCACCCAAGGTTCATTACTAAATGGGTCAAGGCAAGAAGCTCTATTGGAATCTGGATCAATGGCTAGTGCAAAACAAGGGTGACAATGCAATAAAGGTATGTTACGAGTACTATATTGTTTTTAAGTCAGTTTTATCTCAGAGATTTATCACAGGACTTTCTCCTGAAAATAAAAGACCATATTTTGGACTGATTGCTTGGTAACCATGAGGGCGAGTTCACAATGTGGCAATGCAACCAACTTCTGATCATCAATAATCACATTTACCGGCACAAAGTACTTCACATAAACTACACAACTTACGATCTTTGGCAAGCACAAGACCTGGTCAACCTTAGAACCCACAGTGATATCATGGTCCTTTCGCATGAAGACACTGAAAATCCTCATCCCTATTGGTATGCTCGAGTAATAGGTATTTTCATGCTTATGTTTAATATCGTGGACCGGAATTACAAGATGGGGTGACACAGCAGCATATTGATTTTCTATGGGTGCGTTGGTTTGTGCGGAACAGGAACTTGAAGTCTGGCTGGGCCGTGCAACGATTACCTTGCGTTGGATTCTATCCAAGTGAGGAAAGTGACGCATTCGGATTTGTTGATCCAGATAATGTCATCCGAAGTGTGCATCTGATTCCCGGCTTTCATTTTGGCCATACAACTGCTTTGCTTCTGCCATCAATTGCACATATCAAGTCTGAGAATGATGAAGACTGGGATTGGTATTTTGTCAACATGTAAGCTAGTATTTACTTCTTCGAGTGTTACTAAATAAATTGACACCAGTTTCATCGACCGTGATATGTTTATGCAATACCAAGGTGGTGGAGTGGGGCACAAATCGACTCACGATGCTACAAAGTGCCTACTGAAGACCATGACAAACTTGACAAGGAGTCCTTCATCCTCGAGTATGACTGGCATGAACGAGAAGTTGAAGAGGATGAGGAGAGCAATATTTCAGACTCCACACCTATGGATGACTCAGAGCCAAGCACTTCTGAGCCAGATGAGGAGATTCCTGGCAAGGATGATGAAGACTTGGACATGGAAGATGTTGCCCTTGGTGAGGACAGTAGGCAAGCAGCCGAAGGTGGAATGGAAGATGTCATCCTTGCAGAAGCGATTGAAGACGACTTGGACTTTTGAGACGAAATGGAAGAATATGGGTACACGGGTCTTGATCAAGTCCTGGATGATGCAGAGGTGGAAGAGGAAGTGTCCCACAATGAACAGCTGTCAGATCAGGAGGACGATGCGCTCAAATACGCAGACCTTTAAGATAGTACTAACAACTTTGTCATGTCATTTTTGTGCAAATAGTACTCATTAGTCCATGAATGCAATAATTGAGGTTGAGATACAACTACTAGTACTACTAGTACTGATACAACGTGAGTCAGCCATTGCGCAAGTTCTTGGTAGCACTTGCTAGATCTGGTACGAGTGGATGGAGTCCAATGTGACCTGGCAGCGACACGAGAAGTTCTTGCAAGTCATTGCTAGCCCTTGCCAGATCTGGTACAAATAGCCGGTCCTTGCAAGACCTTGCTCTGTAGTGTAAAATTTATGGTCCATTGTTGCGGGGTTCTGCTAGCTGATACAAGGCCTAGCTAGACCACACAAGAAACTTCAGATTCCTCTGAGGCTCATGAGCTCGTCCTAGATTTGGCCTCGTTTGATGATGTAAATGGAATGGCGCACAGGGCATCCCCTACATAGGTCCTGTACTCATGAACACTCATAATGTTGAAAAATGGCTCCATGATGGGTCGGAGCAAATTCTCGTCAATACAATCCACTAAATGTTCAAACCATTCTTTATAGAGGAGGTCTAGGATCAAGGAGCAGGCTTTATTGACACCAGTCTGCATGGTGGACACAAATTGTTCCAGGGAGTCGTGGGGAATGAGCTGGTGGGCAGCAAGGCAGATGACTTGGTAAGTTCAGAAAAGGGTGGACAGATCCTTGGTTTTCCTGTAGTAATTATAGCGCAAATCTAGCTCCATGTGCAAGGAGAGAGTGGGGGTGGTCAGGACAGAGGTGAAGAGGATTCTTTGCAGGTGGGTTGGGAGGCGATTGGAATAGACTGTCATATCCCAGTTTTCCTCCAGTCCAACTCTGGTCACTATGACACAACTCCGGTTATCCTGCGACAACTCCAGCGTATTCTTGCGCAC
The DNA here is from genome assembly GCA_038089615.1 of Aureoboletus auriporus. NCBI lineage: Eukaryota > Fungi > Basidiomycota > Agaricomycetes > Boletales > Boletaceae > Aureoboletus > Aureoboletus auriporus. Next base: position 16,710 of record JBBPLF010000658.1, read on the forward strand.
TTTGGTATCTCCGTTCTCCGGACTTCCTTTTATACTTTTATATTCTTCCCTTGTCACACTTCTGTCATTTGTTCCCTGTCTCCGTCCGTCACCCTACTTACATCTCCTGTCTCCGTCCGTCACCCTACTTACATTTCCATTCTTTGTTTGTCATCCTGAAACACTTCCGTCCTCCATATATAAACCCCTCTGTACTGTAGTTGTAACTTCAGTCAAATATCGAATCGAATAACCTTCCTCTCCTCGCTCTGACCTCCCGGTCTCCATCTGAACTCCATCATCGTCTCCCCCCTTCACTACACTTGAACCTCTGATGGTTCTCTTGACCTCCGACCTCCGATCTTCTGATCCTTCGACAAATCCGGGACCTCCGGGTTCAGTAAGGGCGCAGCACATACACTGAAGCCAAGTCCTGCCAAGACTCTGCTCCGGACTTTGCTGGAGTTATGTCCGTTCCTATAGTTCTAACATAGACAACATAGGGGTAGGGTAGTTGAAGACAATTGTTTTGTGCCATGAGGGACTTGTAAGTTCCTCTGGCCATGATACAGTTACGAGAGGTATGTGAGGAGGGGGTTTGCTGGGTCATGATTCATAGTGCCAGGGGCAATTGCTGTATTTCCTGTTACTGAAGTATTGGTGTTTGAAGGGATGTGATGGTGGGAAATCGTTCTGGTAGAGGAAGAAGAATTTGTAGAAGGAGAGACCAGGTTGGAATTCGAAGTTTCTTTTATGGAGGATTTACTGGGGGAAGTCCTTGGAGCAGGAGGACTTATATTTGTCCAGGAGGGTTTGTGCATGTTTGAGGTTTTCCTCTGGTTTCCAGGTATTTTCTGCTGCGGAATATCCTTTCCAGGATACGAGGTATTACCTTCGTCCTTGTATTCCTCTGTGTGAGAGGATGGTGTCTATTTCATATTCTTCTTCTCCACTGATCAACTCAGGCAGTGGATCTGAGAAGTTGGGGCCGTGCTCTGCAGTCTCTCGATAAGGGGATAAGAGGGAGGCATGGAAGACATTGTGTATCTTCCAGGTTGGTGGCAGTTTAAGGCAGTACAATACAAGGGAGATGACCTGTGTGATTTCAAATGGTCCTTCTTGTTTGGGGGACAGCTTCCTAGATAGGTACCACAGTCGAAGGTTCCTTCCTTCCAGCCATACTTTGTCTCCGACTTCCCAGGGACGAAACTTTGATGAGGTTCATTCTTTCATGATCCGTTGGGTTTTTTCGTGTGCCATGAGGGCCTCCCATTGGGCTTCCTCTAGTTCAGATAGTTGTGTCTCCAGGGCAGGGAGGAACATCTTTCCGATTGGAGGATAGGAGTGGGGTTTGTATCCCAAACTGAGGGAGAAGGGGGATTTTTGAGTGGAGGAGTGAATGGCAGAATTGTGGGAGAATTCTGTCATAGGGAGTAGTACTGCCCATCATCCAGGATGTCCATCACAGAATATGTGCAGGTAGGTTTCAAGTTCTTGGTTTACTCGTTCAGTTTCTCCATCAGTTTGAGGGTGGTATGTATGTGGATGAGAGTTTTAAATTGTATTTCAGGAGTCTGGAAAGTTCTCAGGCAAAGGCTGATGCGAACTGTGGTCCTCTGTCAGAGATGCAATAGTCATGTAGGCCATAGTGTTGGAATATATTTGTGAAGAAAAGTTGGCCAACTCTGGCAGCATCAATAGTCTTGTGATAGGGTATGAGAATTACCCCCTTCATAAGATCATGGTCGTGATCGACCATGATAGAATCATAAGTGTTGGATGGAGGTAGGTCAGTGATGAGGTCGACAGATACTTGTTGGAAGGGGCGAGTGCAGGATGATGGGAGTGGTGTCAATGATGGGACCATGGGGTGTGTGTTTACTTTATTGGCTTGGCAGGTTGAACAT
>JBBPLF010000659.1:0-18557 GCA_038089615.1 Aureoboletus auriporus
GGATACGAATACCTGCATACCTGCCAAGGTCTTTCCCTGCTCCAAGACGATACTAGCGGCGAGGGCATCCGCATTTTGGCGGATTTGGTTTTGTAACCTAGCGGAGAATGACGGTGGACAAGGATTCAAGACAGAGACGGAAGATAACGGACTCGATGGCAAAACGCTGACGGGACAACACGCTCTGCCTGCTCCAAGTCTTGTAGGCCTGGGAAGCCGCATCGACGGCTTGGTCAAATTCAGTGGTGGTGGTCTCGGGGACGCGAGTGAGCAATGTTTGTGAAGACTGAAGGGTCGGTAGGTTAGTGAATGGAGAGGAGCGAAAGGTGGAGACAGACCGGATCCACAACGTCATGCCATACGGACGCACTGCTCTCGACAAACTGACCGCCAATGTAGTTCTTGGTAATGCCACCGGTGGCGTGTGTGCCCTTCCACTCTGTAGACAGTCTCTCTGCCCATGTACGGGCCAATCCGGAGTACGCACGACGCAACACGACGGGCGACATTGTGCTGGTCATCCGTGTCGGAGTTGCGCAGCCGAGAGCCGAACAAGTAACGCGCGGGTCACGTGGACCCGTCTTGTCGTTGAACTCGCAGGTCGTCGACGATGAACCCGGCAGCGAGCGCGAACGGTGTGCCCGTCGATCACTTTGGTCATGCGCTGCACATGCACCAGCAGACTCAGGGCCGCGAACACTGGGCGCAGATGCTCCCCCAGAACCAGAATCAGCAATTTCATCCACCAACTTGGCAGCAGTCTCAGCCGGTTCACCTCCCATCTACACCTCAGATGCTCCCCCAGACATACGCAAACACCCCTCAGTATTTTCAAAACCCCACTCCTCCTGGTCCCGCCGTCGACTTTGCCTCCATAGTCCCCCAGCAGATCATGCAGGATTTTCTACGCCTGAGCACACCCGTCGGGTCGTCCCCCAACGACGACACTATTCTCGCTCAAGCGCTCCACGAAAGTAGACAGACAGGTAAGACTTACAGACAGGCTCTCGATGGTCTTCATGGGGTGCGTTCGTTCCCATCGTCCCCTCTTCTCCGCTCATACGCCTCAAGGTCAATAACCACGCTGCAAATCTCTGGAAGGACTACTATCTGGACCACCACGACCGTTTCGATCTCCTTGTATCCCGTCTGGCTGAGCAGCCAAAAACAGTCAAGAAACCGCTCCTCCCAGGCAAGGCGCCCTCACGTGTCAAGGATGCCGAGGTCGATGAGGCTCCATCGACGTCTGCTCAAGTCGCGCGGAAACGTCGTCTCTCTCCTCCCACGTCAAATCCCTAAAAAGAAGGCACCCACGACCGTCTCGCGGCAAAAACGTCCGACTCCCCTTCCTACAACATCGGCGCTGACTCGTCCTCTTAAACGCCCAAGGGCAACCCTCAACAGCCTTTCTGCACCTTTACCTTCAGGCGATGTCCCCAACTTAATGCCACCTCAAGCTGACATCCCCCTGCCGGATCCCCCATCACGATCGCCAACCCCTCCTGTTGTTGTCCAAATGGGCTCTAGCGGAAATAAGTACACAAAGGAAGATCGTGAATACTTCCTCAAGTTTCTCGTATGGAGATTAAAGCAAGATCCCTCGCTGACCAAGAAAGAACTTTGTGAACAGCTTCACGACAAGGTGAACAATATCTTCTTTGTCTTCATGGTCACCATCTCTTAATAAAGCGAGCCAGGCCCCCCACCATACTGCCACTTCCTGGGCTTCACATTGGCACCAACGCCACGACATTGCCGACAAGATCCTTGCCACATATCACGGCAATTCGGAGACCAATCCAGAGAATGACGAAGACCAGCAAATTGAGGAAGAGGAGGTTGAAGTGGAAGTAGGAGTGAAAAACGACGATGACGATGCTCGATCCGATGCAATGTCAGCAGCTGAAAATTCGCGTGAACATAGTCGGTACCGTATTCAAGCATTTTCAGATTTCGACGACCCCGACGGCGACACCGAAGAAGACGAACATGACATGGGGGAACCTGGCGCTTCGTTTACACGCGGAGACTGGTGTACCCTTGCCAGGTTCATTGCCAGGAATCGCTGGGATGGGATGTCGCGTAAGGAGCGATGGCAAACTTTTACTGAAAATGTACGTGATTGTTTCCAAGCATTGTCATATTCACCGCATGTTGGGATAGTACGGGACTAAGCGATCCGACAAGGCGTGGGCTGAATTTTTCCGTAAAAATGAAGCTGGTAGGATCCCCATGATCCGTGCGACCCTTTTTCTGCTCATTAACAAGATCGCTATAGGAATAATGAAGCTGTCTAAGCACTACTTACCTGGATCTCGCAGAGCCAAAAAAAGTCGGCGTGGGCTTCCACCCAGGCGAAACAGACAGGAGCTAGGTTTGGATGAGGATGGGGAGTGTGAAACTGACAACGAGGATAGTTGAGAACGGGACGGCAATGTGAACCTCCCCCGCACGACCAGTACTCGCGTTTTGATATCTATGCTAGTGTTCCGCGTAATACCAGCTTGTTGCAGATTCTGCCGATGGCACGTGTCCTCTATAAGTAGTCAAGGCCTTAGTGCTACTTGTCAACCACCTTTTCCATCCCTCTCTCGCCGTCATCTATACTACAACCACCGCCCACGATCTAATTGAGACCTAGCGATCAACTATGGATGAGGAGTACGATGTGAATCAAACCCAAGATCTGATGCCTGCCTACTTCATGTTATTGACTCATTGCCCAGGTCATCGTTCTCGGTACAGGCCTGACGGAGTGCATCTTGTCGGGTCTCCTCTCTGTTGAGGGAAAGAAGGTCCTTCACATGGATAGAAACGATTATTACGGCGGCGATAGTGCCAGCTTGAACTTGACCCAGGCAAGTTACGCGAACATCGTCGTTGCTGCCCGCAGCAACTCACATACATCGATATCGGCATCTAGCTCTATCGCAAGTTCAGGCCTGACCAGCCCCCACCCACGGAACTGGGTCGCGATCGTGACTACGCCGTTGATCTGATACCCAAGTTCATCATCGCCTCTGGAGAACTCACCAAGATCCTCGTCCACACTGATGTTACGCGATATCTAGAGTTCAAGCAGATCGCAGGAAGCTTTGTTTACCGGGATGGCAAAATCTCCAAAGTCCCAAGTACCGAGATGGAGGCTGTAAAGAGTCCTTTAATGGGTCTATTTGAGAAACGTCGTGCTAAGAAATTCTTTGAATTCCTTCAAGGATGGAAGGACGAGGATCCTGCAACTCATCAAGGTCAGTGCTTGAGTCTGGCTGGGTACAGTACACTAAACCATCATGTCGTATTAGGTCTCGACCTCGATAAGGACTCCATGAAGACCGTGTATGAAAAGTTTGGTCTTGAACCTGGTACCCAGGATTTCATTGGTCATGCTATGGCCCTCTACCTCGATGACGAGTAAGCATTCGTGTATACGCAATCATGTACATGCCTGACATTTTCCTAGCTACATCACAAAACCTGCACGGCCAGCTTACGATCGGATTATCCTTTACACTTCTTCCATGGCTCGCTATGGCAAGTCCCCCTATATTTACCCACTCTATGGTCTCGGGGAGCTTCCCCAGTCGTTCGCACGTCTATCTGCGATCTACGGTGGAACCTACATGCTTGACAAAGTGGTCGATGAGATCGTAACCGATGCGAGCGGCAAGTTTGTCGGTGTACGCAGTGGCAACGAGACCGTCAAAGCCAAGCAGGTCATTGGCGACCCCAGCTACTTTGGTGCAGCTAAAGAGGCCGAAGGCGGTAAATTACGCGTTGTCGAGGATGGCAAGGTCGTTCGGGCGATCTGCATCTTGAAGCACCCAATACCTGGCACGGAAGACAGTGACAGCGTCCAAATCATCATCCCTCAGAATCAAGTGAACAGACGAAACGGCACGTGTTCATCATTGCGGTCCTACATTACCTGGCTTACCTTGCCACAGATATCTACATCGCTATGGTCTCAGCAACGCACAACGTCTGTGCCAAGGACGTTTACGTTGCCATCGTCAGCACTATTGTCGAAACAGACAAGCCAGAGCGCGAGATCAATCCTGGGCTTCACCTTCTTGGACCGATTTATGAGAAGTACATGCTTGCTTTTCCACCAAGGACATTGCTGATCGTACCCATTGTCATAGGTTTGTGACCGTTAGCACGCTCTACACGCCTGTATCCTCGGGAGAGGCCGACAACATATTCATCACTCGCTCTTACGATGCATCTTCTCACTTCGAAACCGTCGTCGAAGAAGTTCAAGATGTCTGGAAGCGTGTTATGGGCAAGGACCTCGTCCTCAAGAAACGGGAAACAGATCTAGAGAAGTAGTCGTTCCAGCAGTAGTTTGTGCGCGAGTGCATGCTACAGCACACCAACAGTACACTGTTCTTGTAAAGACGCTATGCATGTATTTTTTTTTTCAAGGTCAACTAAAACTATCGGAAAACATATCCATGTTAAATTCTGGGACCTGAACATCATGCCTGGCCGTTTTCATCAAGCTCCCTAGCCCTGTTTCAATGCGAGGAGCTTCCTCCCGGATAGTCTCTTGTGCTACACTGTATGGAGCAGGTTCTGGGGATCGTCTTCTTTGCGGTGTCTTAGATTCGACATCCATGTCGATCAAGATAGAGGATCTTCTGTGCAAGAATGGTCCGGCAGCGAGGGTCCGGCGTGGAGAGACTGGGCTCGGTGGTCCCCGTATCTGGACACCGTGCCGCATCATTGCAGTCGGCCGCTCAAACGACCATGAACGAACAAGATAAAGTGCCATGCTCTGGCAACCTACAGGAACGTCATTATAGTCATGCGGCGCGAGAGTAGAATACATGACGCTCACCCATCCGACAAAACACTCGCGCAACTTGCAGGATAAAGTTGAACTCTCTCTTTCCCGAAATCTCGCTCGTTCCCGTCACAGTTTGTAGCGTCTTGGATCGCAATTGAGAGAACAAGAGCGCAAGACTTGGGTCATCAAAGTGTGGTTCACCGATTTCTAGATTTTTCATCTCTAGAGAATCGGCCAGATCTCGCAATGGGGTCTGTGAGGAGGTCAAGGAAATTGCAAATGCTCGGGGCTTTATGACTTACTAAGAGGATCCTCACAGACAAATCTCTTCGTCGTAACAACCAGAAAGCCCAGCTTCCCAGCCACCTGTTCCCTTCGCGGAAAGCAGTCGGCAATACAGTGTTGGTCAAGATGTCGCGCAATACTGGTCCGTTGTTGCCTTCGATCACGCGTGTCAGGGCTACCGCAAGTTGAAAGTCAGAGAGCTGTCGTATGCAAACGATCACTGCATCCTTCAGGCTTCCCCCAAGGAGGAAAAAGGCAGCTGCATATTCTGGGCTCCAAATTGTCAGCAGAAGATAGTATATGCACTGTATATCAACCAACCGAATCGTTGTTTGCCCAACAGAGCATAAGCATTTTTCAGGGCCGCGGTCTTCCACCGCGGTTGTGTAAAGTCGTTGGCTAAGAACTTGAGCATCACTGCTTGCTCCTTATGCCATGCCGCCTGACGCCACAGTCCGTGCACCAATTTGATCTTTCCCAATGCGAAGTAGAAGAGCGAGCACGTCGTAGGATCTCGATTACCACCTGCCATGTACTGGTTTCGAGCAATGACTTCCATGTGCGATTTCTGCAATTATTTTTATAACAGGATACCAATGGTCATACGGGACTCTCACCATCGTGTCGACAGAATTCAACCAAATAAACACACCAAGCGCTCGTGCGTCCGACCACATCATTTTCCCATCGCAGGCCGCAGCGGAAATGTTCAACAATAGGTCCTGACTTTCACTGTGAAATGCCCAGATAAAGTCTCTGTATCGAAGGCGTTCCCTCCAGCCCATCTGACGAGGAATGGCACCACCCGAGCGGGGACTTCCAGGGTCCGATGCAATTCGGCGGTTTAGAATGTAAAATGAGCGCATGGAAAGCACATAACGAAGTCCATTGGCATCCAGCGCTCGCTGCTGCTCGTCGATCTTCAGGAGCAGAAAAAATATTAAGATGATCTAATCTTTTCAGGCTATCTGGCGACCCACCTGTAGCGTTGTTTGTATGAGAACGATGAGGTGTGCATGCTCGTTAGGCGAAAGATGTGGGAGCGGTTGTACTTCAAGTTGCTCTGTAAGAGATTCTACCAGGGATCTGGAGAAAACCTCATCTACGCTGTGACGAAGTCAAGCAAAGAATCATTTAAGGGCATAGGCATGTGCTTACGGGTCCGGTTGTTCTGGAGTTCCAAATAACAGGCCGTAGGATCTGGCGGTTATCTTCGTCTTGAAGTAAATATAGAAATATAACATATGCAACGATGGATCAAACTCACGGTGAACGATTGCTCCTCTTCTAAGTAATCTTCGATAGCAAATGGCTGCCAGTAGAATGTTTTCCCTCCTTTTGTGGCCCGCCAGAGGGAGATGATGATTTGCTTGACTAAGGATACCTTCCCTGGGAGCGGATTTAAGGTCAACATGGTAAGTATCAGTGACAAGACCATTCCGCACCCCATAAAAGGCACTGCAACAACATTTGAGGATGATAATCTGGAAGAGGGCCATTGATCCTGGCAACATGGACGAATAAGCTTTCAGTTGTGGAATCGGGTTCGCAGGATTGAGTCTGGCCGTAGAGAAACATATGATGTCCGACCCCCACTAGTAAAGAACCATTAGCGAGCCAGATTGAATCCGCGATTGTGTAGGGAATATATCTGGAAGCACAGGGTCAATATTAATCCATGCTAACTGATTGAAAGACAAGCCTTCCAACTTCGATTTTGAAACATATAGTCCAGGCAGGATCGTCACCAAAATATGTTTTGCGTTGTTGGCATAAGAGCTCAATATGGTGGGCAAACCCCACGGCAAGTATGGACTGGTTGTCTGGGGTTGACGTCCAGTCCAGGTCATAAATAGGTTCTGATGCACTTCGCATCGAAATTTAGTATATACCGAGAAAAGCGAGCGTTCGGGCTCACCTAAAAATTCTTTGATGTTCGAGACCGGAAGCAAACTCTGATTCGTTGGAATCCCAAATAGTCAACTCCTGCCCATCGGGATGGCCAGAGACTAACAGTGTCCAATGAATAAGATAGAATCCAGACTGCAGAGCGAACGATACCTAGCACGGACTTCTTCGCTGAACTGCAGCTTGCCATTCTAAACCCACTCCTACCAGTCCTCACTCTCCCTGTACATCTCCAGGGGTTTGTTCCGTGTTCCAAAGTCCAAAAACATAGTTCTCCGTCGTCTGAGACGCTTAGTAAGTTATCGTGTTCTTCTAGTGTTGAAGTCTTGCTCCATGCCATGGGGTCAACTGCAATTAAGAGCTTCGGTGCTTGCAAGAGCGGGAGGGCATTATAGGAATAGAGCACAAGTGTTGGATGGGGCGAACTGGAAATATGGATGTGGAAAATGAATTTGTCTTCTGTCAGAGCGACTATGGATTCGTGTTCTCGTCTCGATGGGGTGGAAAAAAGGTGTGAGACGCGTGGAAGCCGGAGAGTAGAAGGAGGAGTCGAATGCAGTGTCAATAAGGCACTATCACTCGAATAAGTAGCAACAAGTTTGCCTGAAACCAGAAGATTTTACGATGAACCGTGCACCAGCGATAAATCACACGTACCGCCGTCCAAAACTACTACCTGATCCGCGGAGGGCCATGAATTTAGACGAGCAAGATTATGTCCTCCGTCGGTTGCCATCCACGTCTCACCACCGTCAACACGGACTACTGCAACTCCTCGTCCTGCTGGCGTTCTGACGAAGCGTAGAATTTTACTCTCTTCCAAAGGCATCCGCTCTGGCCCGGCCGCAATCAATTGCAGGGTGTCGACTCGCCCATGGAGTAACGTGGCTGCAGAGATATTGAATGTACGCAGCGGTGGTGATGTAATCAAGGTCAAGCCACCATTCTGATCGCAGGGCAAGAGGTAGAGATTCGAGGGAGGAAATAGGGTTCCTGGGAGCGAATGCGAAATAGTGAATCGTCTCAATAGAGTTGGTGGTTTCCGATCAATATTCTGAAATATGGTCAAAAGTGCCCATTTCATGTTTGGGCGGGAAGCTCACTGCCACAGCACTCAATAGCAAGGAACCATCCGCGAGAACTCGTAAAAACAAATCCCAGTCCGCGACCTCGACCTCTGTTGACCCCGACACATCGGCACTCCTGATTTCTGACGCGTTTAGCGCTGTTTTGACAGCCGGTCCAACAATCTGTCTGTCCAACCAAACTATTTCTGACTCGAGGCAAGTCAAGGGCTGAGACGCAGTTGGAAGGACGGGAGAAGAAGAAAGGACGTCGACTGCGAGATGTAATTGGAGTCGTTGAGGTAAGTCGACAACGGGTAAAAATATACGTAGTACGGAGTCCGAAGTGATCGTGAACAGTGTAGGATCACCGCTATGAATGGAAGATTGGCACAAGATGCAAATATCTGTATATGTACGAACCTTCGAGATAGTAGCGAATATCTCCAGACGAGAGATACCACAGGACGTGGATGTGGCATGTCTTGGGTTTGCTGGCCGGAAGTAGTGGAGTACAATCTAACCCGGTTGTCATCCTGACCTCATATTGAGAGGAGAACAGTGAAGCAAAAAAAGGACATACGGAAGCAGTGGTTGCAATATATGTCAACGTCGGTGCAAGTTTGACTAGAGAAGGCATGACGACACTGTGTTTGCTGACGAGTCAGGCTAATAATAGGTAGGTTCACAAAGGCACTAACCGGGTAGCCCATTTCTTGCTCCAGGTAAGGAGATCGTTCTCGAGAATTAACGTGAATACTGAGATGCCGCTCTGACTACCAACAGCGAGCAAACCTGACATGGAATTAGATAGGCTTCGGGTCATAGTCGGTTGTGAAATTACCAGAACGGCAATCCAAGGCGGTAACAAAGTCCCCGTCAGGAATGACAAGGGACGAGTGAATGCGCCAGGCGTCCGTCTGAACGTCGGACATGGACCATGCTGCAATGCGCGTGTTTATGGAAGCCACGATCTACACCGGCGCGAGGTGATCGTGGAATTGGGGAGACGAAATGGCGACATACTATTTTCATGGCAGGGTCCGCAGCGATGCAGGAGACGCGTTCGCCGAGACTTTGCAAGCCAGGAAACACCTCCTGAAATGCGAGGACACGAATGAGCTGCAGGTTGGCTGCATTGAGAACGACGATCGAATCTGCAGACGGGTGAAGCTAAAGAGGGTATGAAATGGAGACGTGAGGGGGGCAAAGGGCGCACGTACGAGAAGGGTAGCGTGGGGGAGAACGAGGTGCTGGAGAGGGCCGGAAGGAGAGCCAGTGAAAGTGTTGACGAGGTCCATTGGTCCGCCGCTGTCCGTAGCAAGTGCTCGCTTATATATTCACTCCTTTCTTACCTGTCCGCCATGCGGTTCTGCAATTGCATCCCCCTCTCCCTCCTCGCTCTCGCGTTCTCAACGACCGCCTCCCAGGTGTCATGGCAGTCCAAACAAAACACCTTGGTCGACGTCCTCAGCAACGACGAGGACTACACTCTCCTAGTCCCTCTCCTCCAGCGCGCCCGCCTCATCCCGACCCTCAACAAGCTCAACGGCAGCACCTTCTTTGCACCCACCAACGATGCAATCAAGCGTCATGCAGACAAGAGCACACTATGGCAGAGTCTCCTTTCTGAATCGCCCACCCTCGTCCCCGACAATGTGCAAGAGCAGCTCAGACAGCAACTCTTCTATCATCTCCTCAACTACTCTCTCGATAAACTCCCAGAGGACTCGTCTCCACGGACCCTCTATACTCTCCATTTCCCTCAGGTGCCACCCGATCCTTCCTCTCACGAACCGCCCTCCCCCTCCTGGTTCCCGATCCCACATGGCCTGCTTGGCGATCAACCGCAGCGCCTTAGGCTCGCCTCACGTGACGGCTCAACCTGGGTCGGTGTGGATGCATCCGGCATCGGGGGTGCACAGCTAGTTAAAGAAAGGGTAGAAGCAACCAATGGTGTCGTGTTCGGCATTGCTGAGGTGCTCGAACCACCCGCAGACCTCAGTTAGTCGTTTCCCGCTACTTCATCGTAGCACAACTAAGTCATCTGTCAGTGAATGTCATGGGCGATCTCGACTCGCTTTCTTATTTCCAGAAAGTGTCGACCCCGGAGATTGAACGCTTTCTCAATTCCACTTCGGAACTTACCCTGTTCATGCCCCTCGATTCAGCTTGGGAATCTCTCGATCCGCTCGAGCGACTATATCTGGAGAGTGACTTTGCTGCAGATGACCTTGGACGCATTATAGATATGCACGTGGTCTCGAAATCCGGCGTGAAATGGTCGGACTCGTTCAAATCCGAAACTGAATGTGTGTAATGCTTATTTCTTATATATCTCATCTTCGTCTGATTTTACAGCCAGTAACGACTAGGTACGGCTCCACTCTCGATGTCACCGTTTCCACTCAAGGCACGATAATATCCGGAGCGAAACTTGTTCATCCTGACTTCTATGCCAGCAACGGTGTCTTACACCTCGTGTCTTCCTTGCTTGTTCCTCCAGGGGCTCTCCAACTAACACCTGAGAAATACCTTTTGGCGCTAAACTGCACTTCTTTCGTATCACTCCTTCACTCAGTTAATATGGAGCATTTCATCAATAATACTGACAACAAATACACGATCCTTGCGCCACCGGATGATGTCCTTTCACTTTTCACCCATGGCCTACCTGATTCGGGGTCGCCCGACCTCAAGCGCGTTTTGCAATACCATTTTATTCCTGGCCTTTGGAACCCAAAGAAACTTGGTGATGGGACGCTGCTGGAGACTGAACTTCATGAACTGGGATTGGATGACGGTCGTCAGGTAATTCCCGTCCATATCCCTGATGGCGAGGAAAACGGTGCGGAAACACGACACATCACATTCGGCGGCGTAGGCATGATTGGCGACCACGGTGGGCAAAGTTTCAGCTACCCTCTCGGTATCCATTGACCTATCTTGTAGTGGAAATCAATAATACGATTATATATTTCATTTCACGGCCGCTCGATCCTCCGGTTGACCCTCTTCAGACGGCATTGCCATCCTTGGATCTCTCTTCTTTCCTTGCTGCTGTCTTTTCGACTTCGCTTGCGGACGTGATTAAAAGGATGCCTCGTACTACCTTTCTTATCCCCAATAACAGTGCATTCAAGCGTCTTGGCCTATTGGTTAGCGACCATTTACTTGCTGCATCTTCCAAGAAAGACCTGGAACACGTCATTCTTCATCATATCATCAACGATGTTGAATACATGAAGAGTCTCGTCAACGGATCTCAACGCACCTTCGCTACTCTGGAAGGGTCCGACTTACAATTGGAGCGGAGTGACGACGGCCCTGTCCTCATCAGTGCTAGTGGGGGTTGGGCTGGTATGAAGAGCGCGTTATATCCCCGAAACACACTCACGGACACCGGCGTCATACACGAGGTGTCGGACCTGATGATCCCTCGATCTGTGGAGTTAAACATTGGAAAACTGATGAAGGCGGGCAAGGCAACTACCATGATGAACGTGATGGTAAAGGCGGGATTCGATTGGATCCTAGATGGGACTTTGCCGCCAGAAGGTTCGGAGTGGGCAGACCGTGTACTTGGTGGGAAGACCGAAACGTGGACCTTGCTCTGCCCCACGGATGATGCTTTCAAGAAACATAACATGACGCGGCTACTCGAAGATCTTGATGGGCTGCGTGCAATCGTTAGTCAGCATCTCATCCCGACCTCTCCTGCCTCCAGTTCAGTCAGTATAATGGATATATTACTTGACACCAACCGACCATTGCCTCTCGACCAGCTTGGAGGCTATCCAACGCTTTTGTCGTCAACTTCTGCGTATGGAGGCATCGTCTTCAAGGAAATGGAGGACAAATCAACAGCGGAGTACATGGTCGGGATCAAGAATGCCCGGGGGACCGATGGAAAAGCCGATTGGGCTCGTGTGTTGAGCTGGGGTCGTACTACCACCGGGGGCGGGACTGGCGGGGTAATTCAGATTGACCGGCTGCTAGTTCCCTACCATCCATCGTGGTGGATCGAGTATGGCGCGCCATCCTTCGTGGGAGCCGTTGGTGTATTGCTTATATGTTTATTCTTCCATGGAGTACGTATCGTCTGGAACAGGGACCAGACAGAAGCTACTTATGAGCCCGTTGGTGGCTTTGGTCGGGACTGTGACGAATCATAGCGATTTAGACCGTGTTTCTTGATAGCTTATGCATACCGGGACCGATCATTAGGCTATAATAGTTGAATCATATGACAAAACATCTCACATCCCGGAGGTGAAATAAATACCGCTTCACTTCACTTCTCGGTGCCGTGATTAGGAAACAACAGAAACGCATCTCTTTCCCCGATACCCACCATGGTCAGTATCGCAGCAAGGATCGAATCTACTGCTGACTAGCGCGCCAGAGTAGCGAGGCACCTGCAGTCGAGGAGACAATAAAAAATTCGGCTGCTGAGAACATCAAGGCATTCATCGCTGGAGGATTCGGTGGTGTTTCAGTGGTCCTCGTGGGTGAGAAATGGTGGTTTGGATAAGAGCTCGGTGATGCTGACCTTCCTCATGGCAAGGTCATCCTTTTGACCTTACCAAGACACGGCTCCAGACCGCTGCTCCGGGACAGTACAAGGGTGCTCTTGATGTTGTTCGACAGACCATCGCTCGAGATGGTGTTACTGGGTGAGCGAGCTTGAGGCCTGTTGTGCATGTGCTCATGCGCGTCGGCTGCATAGGTTGTACAGAGGAATGGTTCCCCCGCTTCTTGGCGTCACCCCAATCTTCGCTGTCTCATTCTGGGTATGTATGATTCCTCCTTTCCATGTCTGATAATAACTCATTCGCCTCGAGGCCTATGATGCTTCCAAGCAGCTCATCATTGCTCTGACTCCAAACAGGTCGAACGAGAAACTCTCGACGGCAGAACTCGCTACTGCTGGATTTCTATCAGCGGTACCAGCCACCCTAGTTACAGCGCCAGTAGAGCGAGCCAAAGTCTTGCTGCAGGTATGCATATGCATTGAGTGTTTTTTCCTTCTTAACGTGAGCCAGGTACAAGGTCAAGGAGCATCGAGCACACAATATAAGGGCGTCTTTGATGTAATGAAACACCTCTATAAAGAAGGAGGCATGCGAAGCATCTTCCGCGGAACTGGTGCGACACTTGCTCGCGATGGACCTGGCAGTGCTGCGTATGGTGATCCCCCTTCGTCTCACGGTTCGAGTGACAATAATTGAATTTAGCTACTTCGCCGCGTACGAGGTCGCTAAGAAGGCGTTGACGCCAGCTGGATCGTCAGTTTCGGAGCTCAATCTTGGTACCATCATTCTGGCCGGTGGGACCGCGGGTGTTGCAATGTGGTCTTTGATAATACCACCTGATGTTCGTTCACCTCTGTGATGTGCTGTTTCAGAACATTGATGATCGCAACAGGTGATCAAATCTAGGCTCCAGACCGCCCCCTCGGGCACATATTCTGGCTTCTTTGATTGTGTGCGCAAGACTGTAGCCCAAGATGGTCTCGCAGCTCTCTGGAAAGGATTTGGACCTGCCATGGCTAGGGTAAGTGGACGTTAAGCATTACATCCCACTGAATTTATAATGTGCGTTTACTCTAGGCATTCCCCGCTAATGCTGCCACTTTTGTGAGTCATTTCCTATGCTCGGATGCAAATGTTGATTTGCAATGTATGCAGCTTGGAGTTGAGGCATCACGAAAAATGATGGACAAATTCTTTTAACCTCCCTTCAACCTGATGTATGATCTTATTAGATTTCATAGTCTTCGGATGCAAATATCTGTCATTGGGCACTGGATTTCGAGCGGTACCTCGACATATGTTCTGCTTCATGCATGTAATCCTATCAATACCTCAGTACGTCACCTTACTAAGTAGAGCGTGCGAGAGATTGAATAAGGTAGAATTTGGTTCAACCGGTCTATGACCGTCGTTTCAAGTTTCAACGCTGTCCTTTACGACACTTGTTGTCCACTCATTAAACTGGCTTCAGAATACTTACACTATATCATTGGTATTATCATACATCTCCCCTGATTCTGCGACATTCTGCGAATGTCGGGGGTAAAGAACTCGAGGGCCACTCGTACTGGGCATCAACGGGCTTTGTCTGCTTCCGAGTGAGATGCTTCGTATTGAGCAGGTCACACATGATAACCGTTCTTTTTAAGAATTGCGCGCAATGTACGGAACTTCGAGACCTGGTCAACATGCCAAAATTGCGAAGAAGCCTCTTTTGCAGATATCCCCGACGAATTCATGAATGATGTCGACGAGATCTTCAATACCCGTAACCGGATATCCAAGGCTTACCTAGACAAGGTCCAAGTTTGTTCAAGTCATGACTGTGGGGCAGTTGCTTACATGAATGTATCGTGACAGAAGTCAGCAGCTAGATATGGCAGCGAGGGTCTCGGTAGCTTTCTGAAGTCGGCCTTCGAGGCATCATCTCACCTTTTCTCAAGTATCCCCAAAAACCAGGATGAAGAACTGATGGAAGAAATATCTGTGGTATACCTCGCATGGAAAAGACTCCGTAGGATGAGAGTCAGTAATGAAAGGTGGTCGGAAGCTGACTACGTGGCAAGTGTGTATGTCTTGATTCCCACCGAGCTACCAAGATACGCGTACTAACGTGCATTTCAGGTACAATGTTTTTCGCAGTCCTGCCATCAGGAACAGCGTCTTCAGGTCAGAAGTTTTGTTGTCTTAGCCTTTTTCCTTTGTCTCACGTGTACTAGAGTACAATGTGCGGTTTCTCTTCCTCAACCACCTAGCATTGTTGCAGATGATGCTCGCCGCGTTGCGAATACGAAGACGGCTACCCCCGACTGTGCAGTGTTCCTCCCTGCAGCGCTGACACGTCCATTGTCCCAATCTGCAAAATCCCCATACAAGGTTCTCAAGAATCTTCCTGCGATTGCAAAAGCTGGGAACGCAGCGAGAGGATCTTCGTTCCGGTATCAGAGCACGCCGTGTGCTCAACTCCCTGATATGCCTGGGTTCGAGTTCGTGAGCAGCTTCTGGGAAGACAAGAAGCCAGTGCACACCTTTCTTGACGATGCGTATCGTCAAAATCGTATTGCAACGGCATCGGCCGCTCGCCATCTTCATTCGTTGAACATTCGTAGCCCTGTCATTGGACTGATTTGGGCAAACGGGACAGTGCGGGCACATGTTGACTGGTGTGAAGTAATGGATGGGAAGCCCGTGGGTCGTTCTGCTTGTCTGAATGGATTCAACATCATCGTGACTCAACTTCCTCATACTACCAGATTGTCGTATCGGCTCCGTATTCACGCCCTGGGGACTCAGCGACTGGCCAACCATTCCATGAATGGGACCTGGATAATCCAAGTGACATCCTTCAAGTCTATTTTTTGGTTCGCAACATCGATGAATGGACTTGCGGTCGATTCCACAGTCGGGTCGTTCAAGGTTTGAACCATTTGGTCGACAGTATGACGCTCAAGGACGGAATATATCAATCCTGGAAATGGAATACTTCGCCTGGATTATCTGTGAAGGTGCTCAAGGAGAATGCTGTCGTCTCTTTCACCACCATCTCCACGAGTTCGTCTGGATCCCCTCCAGCCAAGAAAGACAAGCGCAGACGGAGGAGACGGTCGAGCCACTGAGTCTCGTTGAGGCATGTGGGGTCCAGGGTTGTGTGTATATCGTGTATATCTACATGTACAGATTCACGGGATCGAAAAACCATGCTGTCTTCATTACCCTACACATCATCTATTGTGTGACAAACGTTTCTCGTTCTTCGGGTGTTGGTAAAAAACGCAACGTATCAATCCTTCCAGGAAATGAGCTGAAAAAGTGCCAAGCCCGCCTCCGCGACCCTTCTGTGACGAATTGGATGATCGAGCCAGAATCCCCATTGCGAAACGCGAAAAATATTAATACAAGCTTCTGTGTATAACGTCCTACATTGAAATCTGCAGGATCTTTTCTTTTTGGCTAGTTCCAAGCGGAAGGTATTTTAGTAACCACGCCCGCCCACTTCTGGAGCCTGCCCGTTTCCCAATTTTCGATATATGAAAGACGAGAATGTGAATGCGCCTCTTCTAGTTTTAATCTTTTCTCAGCATCACACCAGAAAAGCGTCCATGACCCCATCCGCATGTGACCCGTGCTGCGCTCAAAGTACCACTTATTCACCGGGTTATTTGATCGGCTGCGCCATACGAGATCCCGACCTTCTCCCTTGCCTTCTTTGCCACCGTTGGGGTTGATGGAGAAAGGGAGGCCTAGGCCATACGATTCATCGTGGAGGGCAACCCAAAGGAAGTCAACGGTGCCATCGCCCTGATGGCTGGGCAACACGGCGAACTTGTCGAGGTATGATATCGGAGCTGAAGATGAGCCGGGAATGGGCTCGTTGGTGACGACGGCAGCACCGGTGTAATCGCCGGCAACGATCACAAAGTCAAGACACGTTTCTAGGCGTTTATAAAAGGCATCGATGTCGAGGGTGCGTTGGAAGGAGGTTTGAAGTAAATGATTCAATTTATCTCTGTCGACGTTGGCCAAATCGCGGATGACTTGTATTGGCTGACCGCGGCGGAGAAGGGTGGGAGTATCGGGGGTCAGCTTGCGGTTGCCCTGCAAGAGAGCATGAGGGAGACTGGAGGAAACGGCAGGCTTGTTGGTGATCAAGTTGGCAATGAGAGAGCTCGGGGAACGATGTGATACCATGATGGCGGACGAAGTTGGGGGCATATAGGACAGGCAGGTGCGTGCGAGGGCTAGATTTGAAAGGGCAGAGGGACGGTCCCTTAACCACGTGGAGTCAAACGTATCACGGATGTAGTCGAACTCGGAGGTGAGATTAATGAGGAGATGGGGATATCCGGAACGTGCATATGATGGTACGCCACCTTCTCGATTGATGATCATGAGTCGCATAGGGGTGAGGTTTATATCTTCCGAGTAATCAGCATGGGGATCTGAAGGTTTTTGGGAGTGGGACGCGGAGTCGAGTGCAGCAGCCTCTACCATGCCACGTGCGAGGGCAGCTATTAGGTCATTGGCATTGATTCGAGTAGAACGGCAGAAAGAATCCAGAGCGAAGGGAGGTATGACGGGGATTTCCCCGGCGCGGAGGGCTGAGCGAATGGGGGCGAGGTCGGTAGGGAAGACATGGGCTTCGGGAGAAAAGGTGCCATGAGCAGATCTGTCGCTGTCACCTGGTTTGGGGCCGAGGCGGACGAACGCGCCTGGGACAGGACGGGCTTTGGCCCCCTGGGCTTCGAGGGCGGCAACGACACGGTTGGCCTCTTCTGTGATGGCAGCGCGTTCGCGGTCGTCACCTCTGGGGAGCTTGTCGTGCTCGATGACGATGACGCTAACCAAGCCTAGCTTCTCGAGGTGAGCCATGCCAAGAGAGATGCTGTCGAGCTGCCTGTCGGTAAAGGGACCCTGGAGCTTGACGAGCGCGGTGCGGCAGTAGACAGGATTGAGGATAGAAGATATGACGCGACATGGATTTACATTTGGATGGGACGGTGTCTGGGTGAGCGGCTGCTGGAGGGTGGGGATAAGGGGGGCGGGCGACGGGAGATCGAGGAAAGATGGGGGAAGGGGGGGCTTTTTGTGGCGGACTGGCTGGGGAAAGCCAAAGCTATCTAAATAGGATTTTGTGTCGCGCAGGGAGGGGTTTGCCCTGAGGATGGAGAGAATAAAGTCCTGTACAAGGATGAGCACAAAGGAGGGTAAAGAGACGGGAGCACTTGCGGATTCTGAGGGATCGAACTCGTCGCCCTCTGGGGGCAGGGCGGAGGGAGGATGACGGAGCGACCTGTGTACAGCATGAAAGAGACGGCGGGGGAGGAGACGGGACATGGGTGGGGAATTGGAGAGGGCTGGAGACGGTCTTAAGCATTCGCAGCTGAGTCGGACGAGCCGTATTTGCTGTGACAACTGACAGCATGAGCTCAATCCGCGACTCGATTGTCAATGGCACATACAGCTCACTACAGCTACTCTAAGTAAGTGCTAAAACGTCAGAATACGAAAATGTCGTGCACGCGACTGCAAAACTCGCTCAGTCGACTGCAAGACGGAGATAAATCAAGTACAGCACTCACATCCACGAGGATCACACTGTCCTCACCGCACATCGCCTCCGTGAAGACGGGCTCTCCCTTCCGCGGTGCAGCCAGCCTCTTCCGCAAGATCCTGTACGGCAGTCTCGTCCACACCTCTCCCACAAACACCCGGCTGTTCACCACACTGCTGTCTCCAACGTGCCACTCGACCTCGCAGCTCTCCCCTCCCCTCTCCTGTGCAATGTCCCTGTTGATCCCAACCTGGTTAAAGTCCCACACCTCCAACCTCTTCCCTTGTCTTCCTGGCCCCCTCCCGACCAGTGAACTGAACCGCGTCCCAAACACGTAGCACACCCACACGCGCGACTGCGGCACTTGGGTCATCATGCGTGTCTCCCTCGGTCCCCATTCAGTCCACTGGATATCACGTCCCGTC